>VWYH01009016.1:794329-816103 GCA_013399365.1 Pampusana beccarii
CTCGGGGCCGCCCCCCGAGCGGAGCGGGCCAATCCGCGGGGCGGAGGGGGCGGGGCGGGTCGTGACCACTTGGGCGGGCGGGGCTGCTGTGCTCATGAATAATGAAGTGCGCGTGAGGCGTCAGCTGGCTGCGCATGCGCTCTGGGTCCCCTTCGCGCCGTCTGCTCTTTGCTCGTCGTTGCCGGCGGGTCCCGGGGAGCTGTCGCAGCTTCGCGCCGGGCGCTGCAGCCGTTGGCGACCGTTGACAGCCCGCACGCCCGCCAGCTCGCGGGGAGTATGCCCGGCCGGGCCGCGCACCAGGAGGCGGCGGGAGGACCAGAGCCTACTGCAGCCGGGGGGAGCGCGGGGGCCGCCGCGCAGCAGGAGCAGCGGGGCCTGGCGGGCGCCTTCCCGCTGGTGCTGAAGAAGCTGATGGAGAACCCGCCGCGGGAGGCGCGCCTCGGTGAGCGCGGGAGCGCGCGACACCTTCCAGCTCCCCCCCCCCTTTTCTTCCTCCTTTACCCCCCCCACGTCTTCCCGCCCCGCGCCTCGGAGGGCGGGACCCGGTGGGTCGCCGCGGGACTGGCTGCGGTGTGCGCGGGGGGAGCACCCGCGGGAGACGCCGCACGCCCGGGCCTGGCGTCCTCCCCCGGTACGCCCAGTGCCCCTGCCCTCCGCCCCGCCGGCCGGCTGCGCCAAGCGCCAGCAGCACGGAATCGCAGGCTGCTGAGGCGGCCGCCGGGCCCNCAGGGGCGAGGGGCAGCGCTGGCCGCCCCCGCGGGCCGGGGCTCCCCGGCGAGCCGGTGCGACTGGAAAATTCAGCTGCTGCCATCGACCTTTCGAGTGCATTCAGGTGTCTGCGGTGGGCAAAACCCAGTGCTTGGGGTACGAGGGACAAGTCGGGACGTGACGTGCTGGTTTTATTCCCTTAGCTGTCTGAAGCCTCCCCTGCCTTTAGACACTTAGTTGTGAGCAGCAATGAAGAGGTTTCGAGTCTTCCTTGACCTTAATTGCTGAGAAGTTGTATGATGACACACATAAACAGCAAATCTCTTCAGATTAGGTTTGATGGTGATCCATAAGGGTATGACTGCATGCATGCTCATGCAGGCCTGTACAGTGGAGCGATCTCTCTCCCACTGATTATGCAGACAGCAACTGTGTAAATAACAATGCTGCTGGTGCTTATAGTCTTCATTGCTGATGGCACACTTTTTTTCTTTTTTTCTCCACCTGGCAGTATTTTTGACTTTCTGAGTATCAGTTTGATTTTTAGGAAGGCTCAGGTTTATCTGCACCACTGTAATGCCTAGTGTACTGGTGTAAAATAAAGTAAGTCCTTAGATTTAGGAATGTTGAGGTTGAGAATTGTTTTTGGAACATCAGACAATGTCCAGGGTGGACCCCAATGCAAGCGAAGTTGGCAAGATTGTTCCCAGTGAGGATCCTAGTTAAGATCCATTTACTTTTTATGTCTAGCATTGCACAATACTGTGTAGATGTATCCATCTTGTGATTCTGGCCAATATTATTTCTCCTTCCTGTTAAAAAAAAGTCAGCTTCTGATAAAGGTTTTAATTATGTCGCTATGGTGCAGGATGCTGCAGCACACAGAATCTTGAATCCACAACATTATGGGACTTCTTATGATATTTCTGCACCTGATCCTTTTTAAAGGCAAGAGTGCCAGCAGGGGCAATTTAAGTTCCTGCATGGAAACTATAGTGGTAGCTGACTGGGATATGGTGACTTTGTCTTAGGGGTGGTTTTCTTGTCCAGAATCATGTGATCTAGCCTATGGAGATGTAAAATTTTGAAATTAATATGATTTTGAGGTAGTGCATTTTTCTGAAATTAGAAATGTGATACTTTTACTAGATGACCCCATTCCAGCTTGGGAAGGTGTTCAGCTTGATTGGCTGAAGCTTGCTAATGAGTCCATTGTGTGTTGATTACCCTCTCCAGTTCATGCTGTGATGAAGTTCAGATTGTTGTCATTCTTAAAATTTCTCCATAGATTTCCTTGGTCTACCTTGTACTGTTTCACTAAACACTTTGTGGAACTTGTTGCTTTCTGTTTATTTTTATCTCTGATGCTTTTCTTGTTTGCATATTTGCAAGACAAAAGTTAGTCCTGATTTTACAAAAGACTTGTCAGTAGAATTGACTCAACTGACTTCAGAGGTTCTTTGTTTATTTCTGTTGCTTTACAGTATGGTGACACAGCCAAAATGCCAAAAAATTAATAGTTTACTTAATACAGCGGTGTGTTTTCAGCAAGCTTTCTGAGAAGACCCTGTGCCTTTTATCTGAAGTGCCTGTTGACAAAAAGATAATTTTCTGTCCTATTCTGCAAGAAATGGTATCAACTAGCTGCAGTGTTGTTTTATAGTCTCCACAAGCTACCTATGGGTTTTCCAGCTGCTGTAGGTAATTTGACTACCCAGTAAGCCCGAAGGCTTTCTAATCCTCCTGAGCAACAGAGGAGGACATCCAGTTCTCACTGAATGCCGTCATCTTGCGTGACCCACCACACACCAAGTATATCTGACTGGCCTTGCTGTAAGTTGTCGTCCTGTATGCTGTAGAGATGAAATAAATAAAAATAATAATATTTTTATAAAAAGTCTTGTGGGCTCAGGGAAGAGAATTAATTTTCTGGAGCGGGAGGGTAGGTCTCTCCTGTTAATAATGCGCTGCTGCATATTCTCCAAAGGATGACTTAATCACCAGTTGTGTGCTGCTGTGGCAGGAGCAATGCCTCAACAAACATCGCAGTAATGGGCAGCAGGAATACAGAACCCTATAACATGTCTTGTTCCACTGTCACAAGTGGGACTAAAGATTTATTGAGCAATCAGCCTTGTTTTATATAGTGTTTTCAATATAATTTGACAATATTTTTTGATGAACAAGGGGAACTTTGTCAAATAAGTGTTTGTTCTGTTTGTGGCTGGGATAGCACTTGACAGTTGTGGCCAAAATGTCTTTTGGTTCATTTGGGTTTTTTTTGAGGAAAAAACAGGATGTGGAGTAAAGCTCTTTCCAGGTTGCTGTTTTTGGCTAAACCAGCAGTATTTCCAACAGTTCAAGAACTGGAATACTGTCTAAATTACTTGGCATACACTAGTGACCTCTGTTAACAGCAGATGTACAGCCTAGTTAATAGGTCACAGTAGCAGAATGAGGGGACTAAATCAGACATGAGCTATCAGCTGCAGAAGTACAGTCCAGATTTATCAGGGTGACCTTGAATCACTGCAAATGGAGCCTCTTAGGATACTGCAGCTCTGCTGTCAGGTAATACCTGTTTACACTATAAATATCTTCAGAGAATTAATGTTTCAGGTCCATGTGCTGGGGCAGGCAGAAACTTCCTCCTCAAGATGCAAGAAATTAATTAGTGTTTCGTTAGATATTGTGCACCAAGCAGGATGTTGTGCAGCAGAAGTAAAGATTAATTGAATTGAAAGAAAGCCAGTGGGAAAAAGTCAATGCAAAAATGATCGTACAACAGTTTTATCTTTTTACACATCACGTTTGAAATACATAGGCACCCAATGTGGATGTTAACTTCTGCTATTTTAATTTGGTTGAGATATTGCTGTTAGAAGTGAGGGGGTAGAGAAAGAGACAGCATAGCTGAACACAGCACTGGGGGCCCAGTGCTTGCCAGTTGCCAACTTGTGGCAAAAGGACAAAAAATTTCAGCTGGTTTTCTGCTGCAAAGGAAGGATCTAATGTGGGGTGGGCCAGGGACAATACCAAAAGGAAGCTGGAGGGACCACAGTCTTCAGGTTACTGAAGTACAGCAGGATGATGGTGCACAACTAAAAGGCATTAGAAGATCTGAGAAGATCTATACACGCCAGTAGTATAGTCTTTTTGGCATCTACCTTCTGAAAAACATTTTTAAGCCTTATGTTTAGTCTACTAATCGCTTAAGGTTTCTTTTCTTCTTGGTTGGAGGTGGTGTATTAGATATTGCAAAATGATAGCGTTGCTGGCTTGCATTAAAACTGGCATGACTTATAATGGAATACTGTTGTTTTCAAGAGTAAAGAATTATTTTTTTTTTCTTTTTAGTTGACATTTTGACTTAACATACATAAGTCTTTTATCATGTTGGTTAAAAAATAAAGTGATTTACAAATAATTGATTATTGTCACTTGCATTTGTTTTGGTGATGTCTTTACTAGGATATTATGCACAACTGCCAATGTGAATCTGGGTTTGGTTGTGCTGGGCACTGTACAGACCTTGGAGAAATACACAATCCCTGATTTGCAAGTTGGAAGTAAAATGGTGGTTCCAATTTGGTGGGATGTGCTTCAGTAGTATGTGTGAAGTAGAGTAGATGCTGTTTCTGTACTAGCTTAAAGTAGGAGCTGTTTAGAAACATTCAGGTTATTTGGATCATGACTGTTAATCTGCACATTTGCTTTGCCCAAGCAAAGGGTAGGAAAGTTGCTAAATTCCCTGCAAAAAAGGAGTTTATAGCAGGGATGGGAGCTGGGAGACGGCAGTTCAGAGGCAGCGGTGTGAAGTGGCAAGGCGGGAAGGCCAAAAGCTGCAAGATTATGTTAACCAAGGTCAGGCCCAGGAGCTACTAGTTTGAATTTAACATGTTATTTAGGTACTCGTTCTTAGTCCCAAGTCAGTGGCTGGTGAATATTTTCTCAGCTATTTAGTTTATAATCAGTGTCTTCTGTTATATAAAATGTTCAGAGTACGGTAGGTTAAAATGATAATTTACTCTGTATGGCAGCACCGTTCTTTAAGCCATAAAAAGCTCTTTCAGTCTCAGTTCCAACCAGCTAAGGCAACAGCGAAAGGAATGCCAGTTTTATCAGAATAGGTTTTGTATAAATAGGCTTTTCTGATTTAGAGCAGAATTTCACCCCCAGTCCTGATAAAGAAAAATACTCCTTTTGCATATTGTAGCTAGTCTAGAAAATCCTATTACCAAAATTCTGTGCGTTTTGTTGGGCTAACCTGTGTGAATACTGGAGATCCAAACTGGCCCAGTGTATGTTCCTGGAGTCCTTGTTCCATTGAACTGAATATTTGTCAGCTTCCATGGTAAAGACCCGATTTGCGGTTGCTTGGGGTACGGCTGGTGACAGTTCCTTTTGACAGCAGTGCCTCCTTCAGTGCTGGCAGAACTGCACGGCTACATGGACAACTGGAGCAGGAAAATGACTTGGATTTTCTTTTTTTTTTTTTTGCCAGTTTATTTTTATCTCTTAAATTATGTAATTATTCCATAACTTGAATTTTCTGCTTGGATTCTGTCCCAGACAATTGTTAAGATTCAGTAACTATGTGGAACATAGAAACAGCCATTTTTTCTGTAATGTGTGAACCGCAGCACAGTAAATGGAGAAAATTTCATCAGTCTTTTGTGGCTGGAGGGTGGGGTGTGGGAGTATGCTGTATTAGACATCTCCGTAAAGAGGGAAAATTCTATGTAGGTATTCTGAGCTATCTATAGTGAAGAGCATTTGGAGCTATTGCTTTGTGTGGACATGCTGAGTCATTTCAAAAAGAAATGCTTCTAAAATACCCAACAATAGACACCCAGGTCTCTGGTGTCCTGTGGACCTTTTGACTAATTTTCACATGTAATCTGGAACACCATATTCCTTTCTTGTTTGTATCTGGATTATTCTCCTGCACCCTCTTTCTTTGTGCATAGAATAAACTACTCTGCTTCCTCAAAGCTTTCTTAATGGCTTCCCATATAATCCCACTTAGGGACACTCACTTTCGCTGTCTTCCAAAATCAGCTTGTGAACAACAGGCTATTTTGTAGTGACAAGTTAATTAGTAAGCTAGATGAAGTATTTTACTTTGGTAAGTTATCACAGCAGAGATGCTGGGCTTCAAGGCTACTCAAATGTCTGTGGTCCAGCCATCGCACTGAGTCAAGAGCGTTCCATGCTGAGTTACACATGAATGTTGCCTTTCAACATCTGATTTTTCAGGTCATGTCATGAGACAGAACTATAGCTTACTGAATTTCCTTTCATGGGGATTGCGTTAGACTCTTAAACCTCGAGTCTCTCCAGTGTTGCAGCTTGTACAGTGACCTACTTGTATCTTTCAGATAAAGAGAAGGAGAAGATAAAGCTTGAGGAAGATGAGGCAGCAGCTGCCAGCACTATGGCAGTCTCGGCTTCCCTTATGCCGCCCATTTGGGACAAAACTATTCCTTATGATGGCGAGTCGTTCCACCTGGAGTACATGGATCTGGATGAGTTTCTGCTGGAGAATGGAATTCCTTCCAGCCCTACTCACCTGGATTTGAACCAGAATCCACTCTTGCCTGTGGCTGAGCTGGAAGGAAAGGAGTCTGCCAGTGCTTCCACTGGTTCTCCTGCATCATCCTCTTCCACTGCGGTTTACCAGCAATCTGAAGCAGCCTCCAGCACAGGTAGATGGAATAATATGGGGTTCTGATGGACCTTTGTTGTTCTTGTATTAAAAGGTGCCTCTTGAGATCAAAGAGGAGACATGCTAACCTGTCAGTGTTAGCTGTGGCAGGTTAAGTAGCACAGACGTGCTCAATGGTTTAGTCCATGTGTCAATTCATGGAGGTGCTGCCTCTCCTTCTCCCCCTCCTGGAAAAAATGAGTATGTCTGTATGCAGGTCTGTTTCTCTTTTAAAATGAGAAGAGCTGAAACACCAACGTGAAGTATTTGCTTTCTTGGTATCGCTAATCTAGTGAGAAACTGGATGTGTTGAGAAAATAATTTATTGGATTATTTTACAACAGATTTGATGGTTTGTGACAAGTCATTTGTACTACCTTGGTGGCTTGGTCTGCTTGGGTGAACTTACGCTAATTTAATGGACCTCAAATAATAATGCTTAATAGCAAAACAATGAAGCAATCTTTTCGCGGTAGCCTGTGAATGTGAGAACAGACACTTGAAAAAGGTGTGTTAATGATGCAGTTTGATGTTCTGTGATGCTTTGAAGTGGGAATGGAGGAACAAAGAAACAAAACCATACTTAAATGGTACTAGGAAATTTCTGCTCTTCATTTGTAGTATGGAGGTCTTCTCTGTTAAAGAATTTAGCAGTGCAGTTTGCCCTAGATCTGGAGTTTAAACACGATAGCCTCTCAACTTTCACAATACTATTTTATGAGCAGACTTTACAGAAAGCATTTTGCTCAAGGCTTCTCCTGTGAATCCTCACAAGAAAGGCAAAATGTGGAACTCCTTCAATAAGACATAGGGTGTGGCTTTTTTCTAGGTGGCATATGAAAAAACTTATTAATTGATGGCTACTTCAAATTGCACTGACATTCGCAATTCGTATGTATGAAGTCTGTGAACAATAGATAAATACGACAAAGTTCATATGAACACTGTCAGTGTCAGGCAATCTGTTGGAACACTTGTTTCCGTGTGGCGAAGTAGTAGCATACTAATAGTTGTATTTGTAACAAACACACCTTTATTTAGTCCTGTCTTTGAAAATACAATTGACCTTTGAAGGACCCAGGGGCCCTGTGGTCTTTGGGCAGGCTTGCTTCTGTAAGACTTTCTATGGCATAAAACTCAGGGTGATAGAAGTTGCTCACTTCTTACTGTGGTGAAATATGCTTCTTAAGTGTGCAAAGCATGCAGTTTTTGCTGAGGAAGTATTAACTCTTGCCCTGCATCTGTCTACTCACGTCTGTTAATCTGTCATATGTTCCTAGAGTTTGTATTACAAACTGGACTCTGTATCTTCTCTCTGTACCAACAGCTGTACAGCACCAAGAACACCTTAGGGAAATTACCAAATGCTATTAAATACTGCCCACAGTAGGGCAATAAATAGAGATGCCCACGTTAGCTTCTTAGTTAATTCTCTTTATCCTGCTGAATGTATTATGACTTTTCCTATTGTTGCCAGAGTCGCCACCACAAAATGAGAGAAATACTCCCAGCCCCATTGATCCCGATTGTGTAGAAGTTGAGGTGAATTTTAACCCTGATCCTGCTGATTTAGTGCTGTCCAGTGTGCCTGGTGGTGAGCTCTTCAATCCTCGCAAGCACAAGTTTACTGAAGAGGACCTGAAACCACAACCAATGATTAAAAAAGCCAAGAAGGTTTTTGTCCCAGATGAGCAGAAGGTAACAGATTTATTGCTGCAAACTTCTTTAGGCCTTGATCAAAGTTTCTGACTCTTTGCCTGAACATTTTGACATATAAAGCTAATGTGCTATACCTTCGTGATTGGGCAGAAGTACTGCCAATAATAGAATTGGCAAGTCAACTGCTGTTCTTGCTGTTTTGCTGGTTTGGTATTAAGAGATAATTACTGGGCAAGAGCAACTTATCATGCTGTACATAGAAATTAGAAGAGCTACCAACTCACAACCTTATCAACTGCACTTTTGAAGGCCATTGTATGTATTTGCCCAGCGTTATGTCTGATCTGACTTTAAGCAGCCCAGAAAACAGAACAGGTTGTTTTCTGTGGAAGTTTATTCCCAAATTGAAACTAAGTAAAGGGAGCCTTTCAGTTGGACAGCTTCTTAGTAGCTAAGTCTCTTAATCTCCCTAGTTCTCGCAATGCACTTGATTTATCCTAAAACAAGACTCGTGTAAGTATGGAATTTTACAGTACTGTGTTGCCTGCATTTTGGTGTCTGAGCCCTGCAAACCAATGAAGTAGATTCTTCAATATAGAAGTCGGTGTGAATGTCATGATATGGTAAAGAAGTGTCTATTTGACATAGTTGTCAGGTTGGGATCTTTTTTTTTTTTTTTTTCATTTTTTGCTACAGGATGAAAAATATTGGACAAGGCGAAAGAAGAACAACGTTGCAGCAAAGCGTTCCCGTGATGCTCGGCGATTAAAGGAGAATCAGATCACAATTCGGGCAGCCTTTCTTGAGAAAGAGAATACAGCCCTGAGGACGGAGGTTGCAGAGCTGCGCAAGGAAGTGGGGCGATGCAAGAACATTGTTTCTAAATACGAGACCAGATACGGACCCTTGTAAGCACACCCCTTTTCCTTGTTAGGGCTCATTGTTTTAGCCTCTTAGACTTCTCTGCCTTCTGTTGAGACTCCCAGAAATAAAGTTTGTGGAGGCTTTGCCATTTTGCATCTACACAAAAAAAACCCCAAACCTTGTTTCTGTTGACACAACTTGTTCAGGCTCTTTCCTGATCGTTGTGTTGCCCAAAATATTAGTGTCCACATTTATGACTTTGTTTTTAATACTGATAGAGCATTTTCTGATGTCATGCAATAGAACAGATTCACCTGTCTGGAGGAACAGATGTGGATCCCTCCTGTGTTGACAGGGCTTTTGCTATCTGTTCTAATCTCCATTTTAATTGGAGAAAGAGCAGAGGAGACTCTCCTTGCCTTTTTTTTTTTTTTAACTCCCGCTCTTTTCTCTCTTTCCACCCTGCCACCCCTCCCAGTCAAATTGTAAAACTTAAGATAAGTACATGTTGCTGGGCAGCATCATGAAATTATTTCCTCTCCAATTCAGAGGCACTAGAAAGTACCTGTTGTGTAGAACTCTGTTCCCGTTGAAGAGGAATAGAGGAACCTGTAGGACAGGAGGACAGGAAAATATTAGATCTCTTGTAAAAACTGAGATATCTCTAGGTTAATGCATAAGTGTTATGCAGACTGGAGTCAGTGCAGTGTTGATTAAAATACTGCTCAAACATCTTGGTAGGTTCTAATCCTGGATAGCTTCCAGAAACCAAGGAGCAGGAACAGTAGGGGATCTCTTACTTGACAGATATGGACAAAATAATTTGCCGTGGGTTTTAAGCTGTATTTCTACCACCACTGCTCCTCCTTTTTTTCCTTAGAGGGACTTCCCTCTTGAACTGCTGATAAAGCAGCATGTTACACTTAACTGAGAAGTAAGGGAGATTTAGAAGAAGAAGTCCAGCTTATTAGGCTGAACCTCGAATGTCATCTGTTAAGGAATTGCCAGTACCTTATGTTTTGGAAGAAGTTGGGTTTTCTTAAGAAGCAAACAAGCCACTATTACTTTACTGCACCTTACGTGTTGTACAAGAGCTTGAGAAAGAGTTTTGGGCCTTTGCCTTGTGAACACTCTATGGAACAAGCTACACCCACTCTAAACATGAACACTTTACCTCACTATCTCCTGTGTAGCAGAATATCTGTTCTCTCCATGCCTGCTGGTTCTCTCTCCAGCATGTTTCCTGTTACAAAATTAGCACACAAGACGTGCTCTCTTGGAAGTAATCCATTCTCAGCACCAAGCGCTGCTTCAACAGTATGTGGTGTTGAAAGAAAAAATACGTTGTATGTGATGTTTGGACCTTCTAAATGACCTGCAACTGCAAGAACTAGAAGCTTTAACAGAAGCGTATGTCTAGAAGTCCTCTTAACCAGATAAACTATCTTAAGATAGTTGCTGTGTCAGAACTCGTAGGCTACAATTCCTGGGCTAATATTTAAATTAGGGAGTAAATGTGGGATAGAATATGTTTAGGCTAGTTTCCAATTCCTGTATTAAAATATAAAAGGTATATTTAAAAATCATTTGGGTTTCTTTTCTATACTAAAGACTTCTTGCCTAGCTTGTCTCTTAAACATCATGTGGAAACTGGTATGAGTTTAGACCAATTGTGTGTTGACTTCTTGAGGAAGCAGAGAAGCAGGCTAATCCAGAATACTTAAAGTAAACGTATGCTTTCAACTATCGCCCCCTCTGTTATGCTCTTAATTTGACTAGAGTGGCTCTTGATGCAGTGTTGGTCTAATTTCTTTCAAACATACTAAAAATTGTCACGCATTCCACAGGGAATTTTCTTTCACAGGGTGGTGTGTGGTGGTGATGGTGGGAAGTATGTTATAAATAAATTGTCACACTTAACACTTTGCTTTGTTTAAAGTGACTTATCTGATTCCGAGTGATGCAACTTTAAAGACTTTTAAAAACAAAGAAACTAAAAAGCACACATGAATCGCCAGTCTTCAGAGTGAGCAGTGAAATCTATGAGGTGTCCCAACACAAACAGCTGACGATGACCCTGCCTGCCTGCTTGCCTGCAAGTACCCCATCTGAACTACCCAGGGCTGGGCATGATGAAAAGTGCAAAGTCTCCTTAATTCTGTATATGGCTTTCTTATCTGTCTTTCTCACTGTAACTATGAACTACAATAAGCTTACTTATTGGGGTTTTGTCAAGACACTCAAAGTTCATGTCTCAAAGTCTGTTGACAGCCTGTGTGAATAGTGACTCTTTGTTCTGGCACTTGAGTGGAAGAAAATAGGGAGTTTTAAATAAAAGTATCTGTATATATTAAGAACTTCTATATTTTAAGATGTTTCTCCCTGCAGTAGAATGAATTTTCTTTAATACAGCAGCTCCCTTTTGGTACAGTGTAGCATCGTGTGGAGTTGTGAGTGCAGAATTGAAGACGCCAGGAAAACAGCAGCCTGTGATGTGTGGGGCTTCCAGTGCAGAAAAGTACAGCAGATGTATTGAAACAATCCAGAAAGCACCACAGTGTGCCATATAAAGAGTAGTAATAAACCTCTATCAGATGACCCATATAATAGTAAAACACTTGGGTTACTTTCCTGCTCCACAGCTACCTGCCTTTTCTTTTGTTTCTTTTATGAGACTTGCTTGCTTTTATGGGGTCTTGCTGAAACAAGATCTATTCTTCTGTTAACGATTTAGCAACTGTGGAAAGGGTGCTAGTCTGAGCTTCTGATCCCCATGTCTTTTGGCAGTCTGAAACTGCCAAGTGAGTGTTAGCTCCATCAAAACAATGGCTATTAGCTGCCATATTACAATTTTCTGTCTCTTGACTACATGAGAACTGCAGTGGCAAAAGAGGTCTCTGTTCATCTGTTCTATAAAACTGAAACAGCCAATGATTTCCTGCAGTTACAGCAGGCAGTTTAGGTATCAAGACCCTTCTGGTGTGGGAGAGTACCTGGAAGCTTGGACGGGTTGTGGGGATGTTTGTTGTGTGTAGAATATGGAGGAAGATGGAGGTAGAAGTTCCTTTGTAGGAATTTCATCATCATAACAATCTACTGTTACATTAGGGAAGCTTAAGAACTAAATTTATGTGGGGAATAAAAAGAATACTTAATTTCTCAGAAAGGAGTACAGTGCCATGCTTGTAGCCAAAATGGAGCTTGTAAGACAGGGATATATTAATGCCTGGAGATTGATAAGCAGCATAGACCTAAAGAAAAATAATCTTGAAAGCCTTCAGAAGCACAAGTGCTAAAATGACGAGGCACAACCGTTACCAGCAAAGCTCAACGCTATCATGTTGAACAAGTATTTTGACTTTGCATTTACCCAAGAGATTCTATTCCTCTTTTCAGAGCAGAAGGGCAGAGAGAAAAAGGAGCAAAGCAGCAGCTAATGCTGTAAACTTCGTTTAAAAAAATAACAAAAATCTCAAACCCTAGAATTTGTAACCAATTTTTTTAAGAAGTAATCTTTGTAAAGAGCGTATACATTAAATGCAGTTATTTGCCTATTGTTTTTAATGGATCATATTCTGAGGTCAAGAAAGCGCTTTTTTTCTGATTACAGAAGTATACTTATGAGTGTATTATTATAATTTGGGATTCTAAAACTCTAAGATAATCTTGGGGTATTCTCTTCAAATGGTTTAGCTGAAATGTTGCTGAAATGTCAGCATATATCTCTATCTGTATCAAGTATTGCTGATTTAGACGTATTTTTGGTATGTATTGTTTTTTATTGTTTTATTTTGGTGACAGAGGTCAAACCGTGGATTAAAAAAAACAAAACAAAACCAAAAACAAAACCGCAACCCTGACAGCATGTACATGTAGCAACTCTGCATTTATAATTTCTGAATATTCAGCTAGCTTTGAATGGCTGTTCTTGAAAGCCATGCTTCCTGATAAATCACAGAAGTATTGCAACTGGGCAGGAAGTTGCCAGTTCTTCATATGGGTCTTGCTCTCTTACTGCTTTAGGAATATGTTTTAAAACCTTACATACTTTATACATTATTTGGTGTTGCAGTATGTCACGCTATTTTAACAGCAAAATAGTCAGGGAGATTAGTACGTGCAATTCTATTAGCTTTTTATTTTGTATTAAAAGTTTATACAATGGAAACTAACAGTGCATGGTCATTAGATCTTTCTTTCTGAGAAGACTGTTAGCAAACTCTTGTGCTTCCCTGTAGGGCAGTGCGAATTTGCACATTTTGTGATTTCACGTGTCTACAGGTTGCAAAACTGGAAATCTGCACTTCATGGTGAGTGCAGCTTAACTTTTGTAGTTGGAGAATATTTTTGTTGTTGTTGTTAAGAAGCAACATTTTTAAAGATAAATGAGAAGGTAGTAATTATTTAAAGGGGTGTAGGTGTTGGCAGACAAAAGATTATGTGCAATACTGAATTTCTTTCTCAGTTTTTGCGGTCTCAGGAAATTAAGCTTACTGCTTCAGAGCTCTCTGCTCCTCTCAGAATGATTAACTATATAATCTTGGTTTTTTTGACTAGGATGACAATCCCATCCATGAGTGATCACTTGGGTGCATTTTCATAGTGGTCATGAGAAGACCAACAATCTTTTAGCTCAGTTTGACCATTAAAAATGTTGAATTGTGACAGTGTTAAGAGTCTGAAGTTCTCTAGCCGTGAAACATGCTCTGTAGAGGCCCTAAGTGTGCCTGATGCCAACATACCCCATTCCAGCCATAAAGGGACCATCTCCAAGGGGAGAGAATAAAGGGAGTGCACCTTTCAGTGTCACCTCAGGGACTGTCAGTAAAGGGAGCAGTTTTTGACACAGCTGTATGTTCGTTAGGAAGTGGATTGACACCAAAAGGCCATTTCACAGTACTAGCTTTGAAAACACATAGACTGATGAGGTTTGTGGGCAATGAGTGTTGTCTTATTCTACAGAAAGAACGTACTATGAAAAAATGATGCGCAACATTTAATACAGTACTGCTTTCATACAGTCTTCTAATCTACACATAGTTGTATCTCCTTATAATAATGCAGTTTTGTATATAGAAATTCCCTGGAAGCTTAATCTTTCACCTGTTGCCAAGATCTGCTCCCACTGAAACTAGAAACAAAGATCTCATTAACTCCCACAGGAAAAAGTCTTTAGTTTCACATGGTTGTTACGAAGTTTTAGCAAGCACTGGAGCCGTGGGTGTCTTTGCTTTACTCTGGGGCATTCTGTGCTAGGATCAGATGGATATCTCTCAGATTGCAGATGTAGTGTTGGTAGATGAGGCCTATCACTTGTTCATTTACACACTTAGTTACAGTTTTGATATTCAGATAATCTGAATTCTGGTTGGGGTTTGCTGTTGGTTGGTTGGTTTTGAGTGTTGGTTTTGTTTGTTGTTGTTTTGGTTTTGTTTTTCCTCCCATGTGGACAGGTCGAAAAAGTAGTGTACTATAAATTTATGTTGAGAGAATTTTAAAGAAGTTAACTGTGGCTTTTTGCAGCTCTTCGAGTAACATTTTACATTTTTCTGACAATTTTCCACGTCCCTGCTCTGCTCTTTGAAAACCCAAGGTGTTTTAGCTGTAGAAATCACTTTTCAGTATTACCTGCAGGACTGCTACTAATTGTACCAAATTAATTTCAAGTTGAGAGGTGCGGTGGAAGGCCATCAGCTTTGGGAATACGGTAATAAAACCACTTGTGTGGAAAAATATTTTTGTGTAGACAGCAGAAATAATGGACTCACACAGAAGAGAGTATTGCTGCTTCAGCCTCATGAGCCTCTTCAGCGTAACAGGGCTTTGTTCCTTGTGATCAGATGCCTTCATTTTTAGTGAGGTATTGCAGACCTTTGTAAAATCCAGATAGGCTCTTGTCTACCCTTATGGTTTTAGCTGCTAAGCACAAGATGAGAAATGCAAATTTGTCTTAATGCATGAATCTCATATTTCTGGCAACCTGCATCAAAATTACCTGTTAATGCTGGTGTTCTGCCTTTGCAGCACAAGGCGACACTGACTGGCTTTCTAGATGTTCAGATAATGACTCTGACCTGTGTATCTGCCACTGTAACATGGTGTGGCAGGTGCACTCGACCCCCCCACCGCGGAAGATAGATAAACTCACAATGGAAGACTGGGAAAAGTGTAGAAAGAATAGCTTTAATTAAACTTCGGTGGAGATGCTAACATAATGCTAATTGGGAAATTACGATGATATAATTTGTGATGATACAGACTTGTCATAGAGAATGTAATTTGCTAGTTTGGTGGTATGCTATCCCCTACTGAGTCAGTTTGGGAAGGCACTTCAAGTTCAAGCAACTAAAGGAGAAAGGAAATCCTTTGAGGAAGATACATCTATAGATAAACATATAGATACTTAGCAAGGAGCGTAAAAGATTGAAAGCAGAAAGAGTAATGCAAGAGTCTGGCCTGAGCCAGGTTGTTAAAACTGAAGCCTCACTGTTTGCAATTTTAGGACAACTTGGATCCCCTCAGTTTAGCATCAGACAGAAGAAATT
Source organism: Pampusana beccarii (assembly GCA_013399365.1). Taxonomy (NCBI): domain Eukaryota; kingdom Metazoa; phylum Chordata; class Aves; order Columbiformes; family Columbidae; genus Pampusana; species Pampusana beccarii. The sequence continues at coordinate 809,813 of VWYH01009016.1, forward strand.
TACTTGCTTAGGTTTTGGGAATCTCCTTTTCCTGATCTCATTTCCACAGTCCAGAAGAGAGTGGAAGGAATATACAGACAGGGAGGAGAGTTACTGCAGAAAGGCGTGAAGGAATAGCTGTTGCTTTAACCAAGTGCGCTGTTACACTGTGACCTGACCTGCCGATGTGAACTGGCAGTGCTGCGTCGTGAGGAAATTCCTGTCGGAGGCCCCAGTATTTTAAGGCCTCAATTCTGCTGTCATTTCTGCATGGGATGGTCCTGTGTCTGTAGAGAACCATGTGGACTTCACAGGAGCTGTTCTTGAATGTGAAGCTCTGCCTGGGCAGTCAGCTGCAGAATTGTGTCCTTAACACACCATCAGTTGTAGTTATAAGGTTGTTGATACTAAGTGTAATTTGGGTGCCTGTTACATAGCCAAAACCCTTGTTAACATCATTTTCCCAACTAAGGCATGAGCAGAAGCCTTTTGCTGTACATTATCTGTTTTAAAAAAAAAAAAAAAAAAAATTAAAAAAAAAAAAGTACTTCACATATGTCTAGTAAATTAAGGCATGTGATTTTGGTCTATGGGTCTCAACAAACTTTGCTCGTGTACCTGCCTGAATGTTTTCTTAGATCTGCAGCTGTGACTCGGTGAGAAGGTTTGGTGGGATTTGTTTTCCTGAGAGGGCACAACAGCAGCTTTCAGCTGTCACGCCGCGGGCGACTGCTTGCTACTGGCCAGGATCGTGGATGGATGCATCCTCTGCACTTTTATGTGAAGTTGTCTGAAATATGGTGATTAACATGATTATTGGAATACTGTATTTTGTATAACTTAGAATGTGTAAATACACTTTTAAAACTAATCTGTTCTATGAATTAATAAATAAGTGCTTCCATTGTAATATCTGAATATTGTTAATGCTTCATGTAGCTTGATTTGAGATTATTTTTTTCCTAGAGAACTACAGAAATCAAAACAAAGATTGATGTTGTGGAATTCTAGTCTAGTTGTGATGCTTTCTATCAACAAAAAATGTTTTAAAAATATTAATGAGCTACTTAAGCAGAGAAACTGAGAATTTGAGGGAATTGATTCTCTTCCAGTCTTTCTTGAACAGTAGTCGCTGATTACATTCATAATTTTACTCTTCCCATCCCATTAGCTGGACAGTTGATTTATCGTTTGTGAGTAGCATTCAGAAAGTGGTGATATTATTTGTAAAGCTTAGCGATTGAGGAAAACTAAAGTGGTTGTGGGTTTGTGGGTTTTTTAAGTTATTTTTTTCACCCTTCTTTTGGCTCAAACAGATCTCTCCACCCTTCAGCCAGAGTTCAGCAAGTTGAGCAAGTTGCAATGGAACACTGAGTGACTGTTACTGAAACTCAGGTGTAGTCAGTCTCTAGATAGTCTACATCTTAATTAGTTCTATTATGTACATAGATGACACAGGTATCCTGTTGTGGTGTGGAGAGAAAGTGATTAGTGACTCGAGGTTTTGCTTGAGTACATGTTCACTGGGTGCTGCATGGCTGGAACTTTCATCAGCTTTCATGACCTTTTCTGTCCTGTCAAAAAAAAATCAAAACCAAAACAGTGGAGTGAGAATAATGAGCAGTCTGCTAGGAAATAAGAACGCTTGGGTTTTGAAGAGGAGTTGAGATGGATCCATCAATGTTCAGACAAAGAGATAAGCCTGTGATGACACTTTCTTCAGCCATAACATAACTTTTGTCTTTAGCGCTGTGCTGGAGCAGCCGCCTCTCTGGTAACAGCTGCATCTGCAGTGTTCCGTAAATAGCAAAGCCACAACATTTTTTGTAGTAGGCAGAGATGGCAGCATCTCTTTTTTTTTTTTTTTTTTTTCTTCTTTTTTCTTTTTTTTCTTCTCTCTCATCATCTCTAGGCTGTAAAAGACCTGTGAAACAGCTAAGCATATGTGCAAGTTATTCAGAAAACTCTGTTCCTGTAAAGCTTTTTCAGAGACATACAGTTTTTAACTAAGTAGTTTGAGGGAACTCCTATCTGCTATATCTGGCCTGAAATTCTGTTGCTTCTTGGATAAAAGTATTTTTTGACTTCAGGTGTGACACTGATCTGTCCTATTCGTGCAGTGGGATGGATGATAAATCTGCGCAGTATTTATGTAAGATATAAATCCGATCTTAGTTTTATTGCATGTTTAATTGTTTAATCTCTTGGATGGCTACTCCTTGAGGTTGTCTATGATTCCTGTATCTGTAGCTGCTTTTTGAAGCAGTCCATCAATGCGTTTGAGATCATCCTGACTGAAAGCTTCTATAGAAATGGAAGAGATAATAAAGATTGTAAAGTGGCTGGGTAAAACTGTATTGCCATAAATGGTTTAATTTATATATATGAATCTTTTGTCCCCAACTGCTTATTTTGTACATAAACCTACACACTCCTGGCAGCTGATGGGTGAAAATAAAGGTGCTTAAACAGCAGTCTAATGAGGAAAGGGCATTTCACTGTTGCAGAGTTGGTATTATTTTATATTTCCATTTATTACACTTTTTAAAATGTATAAACCACAGATTTGAATTCTCAAAGTCTTCAGCTTGGATTTTGTGAGTAATTTAAATCCTCTCACCTATCTGCTCGTAACTGGTTTTTAAGAAAAAGAAAAGCTTTTGTTTAAAATGTAAAATTTTGACTGTATTAAGTTCTGTTAGTACCCTTCCTTTTTAAGAAATAAAATGTATATTCCACTATGCTGAGATCCAGTAATTTTGTTCTCTAGGTAGCATCCTGTGTGCTGTAAACCTCAAATGCCAGCATTACACCTGCAATTTGTGCTGAAGTTGGTAGGCACTAAAGCAGCTGATCACCTTTCAGGATTAGGTTCTTGCTGTGCATTTCCCATGTGCTAGCTATTAGGTGTGCTGGTAACAGGTGTACAATTCCCCATTTTTATTTTCTGGACTAATTGATTTCAAAAACTTTGCAAGGTTTTGCATTTGTCCTGTTGTGACTCTAGGTTGAGCTCTTTCAAGTAGGGTGAGAAATCCTGAGAACTAGTAGTCAGCCACTTGGACCTTGCTTTGTTACTTTGGGGCTAACAACAATCAAAATAAACAGAATTTAGTTTTCTTTTTTTCATGGGAAGAAGCAGAGTCTAGAGTAAATAAGTTTTGACCACGAAGACACCTTTCTCCATTTCTTTCCAATTTTTGACCTCAACCTTGATTGTTTGATTTGGGATTTTTTGTTGTAGTGGGGTTTTTGTTTGTTTGTTGTTTGTTTGTTCTTTCCTTTTTTTTTTTTTTCCAGGGCTGGTACGTGAAGATCAACCTGTTAAGAAATGTATGTATTCGATACATTCACTGCTTCTGACCGGAAAGGACAGCTTCCAGAAAAGGATGTGTTCACCTTCCTTTGCCTCTTGCAGTCTGCGATACTTCTACCTGAAACACATGCTCGCAAGGAAAATGAGATTTCTGGTATTTTAGTTTATCTGTAATATTTTAGCATATCTGGAAACAGCAGTAAGGTAGAGTTGGTTGGTTCTTTGCTTTGCTAAGAGGTATCTTGTATGTTCAGTGATGGGGGGTGGAAGGAAATAAAGTTCTAAATAGGAGGAAAGGGAGAAGGCAGGCTTCCTGATCCAGTTGTGCAGGTAGGGCTTTCATCTACACGGACACTAAATGGCCTTTTCCTGACATTTGAGGAAGAGGTATCTAGTCCAGCTGTTAGAAGATCTGTGGAGACTGGGTTGGCATCTGACGTGCTCGTTCAGCAGTGTAATTTTGAAGCGCATGTATGAAGATTACTACCTACGACCTACCATACCAGATTAGGAAACAAATTCATATGGTTTTGCAGAAGGAAGAAATTGCATCAATTAGTCTTTTTTTTCACTGGCTACCTTCCAGAGCCATGGCGTGATTGTGATCTAGGCAATTTGTGTATAAAAGCTAAAACCTTACCTATTTAGAGGGAGGCCAATGACTTGACGTGGCCCAAACAAGGAATTGCACTAGAAAGTGAGTGGATACAGGGATGTGGTCGATGTACCCTCTGGTGTTATGCAGCCTTCATGTGGAAGTGGTGGAGGACATTTGGTATCTTTCCCCTGTTGTGATAGCAGCTGGCAGCAGCACAGATGTTTATTATACAGTGCCTTCTTTTCAGGCAGATTGTATGTTCTCTTGGGTGGGTGGCGAACAAGTCTATAAATGTGCTAACTTTGCGTGTTATGTTGCTAGTTTCCTTCAGGAAATTCTCCTATTTGCAGCCATTAGTGATCTGAAAGATGGTGATGGAAAAAAGTGGCAGCGTCTTGCTCAGTCTCCTTCCTATTGTGTGTTGGGGGATCTGCTGACCGCAGGACTTCAAACGCATTTGTACTCATTTTTTCTTGTCCTGCCTACAGCAGATTTGCAAAGGAGTGGGGAAAGGATCTAACTCCTCTTTGGTTTGTAGTGCTCTTCAGTGGCAGCTGGAATGTCTTGGTTGAGAAATGTGCACCCACCAAGCTCTTCTGGGTTTTTACTTCTTCTTGTTGAGGTTGTTGGCTAGACATGGGCATTAAGAAAATAATTGAGTTGTCTTATGTGGCTTTCAAATGATACAATTCTGTTAGAGCTGTGGAGACTGTTGAGCTTTGAGAGGCTAAATCTGTGGGGTGACCAGGTTGCAAAAGTGGTTTCCAATTCCACTTGCCTGTGAATTCCTCTTTGGGCATCCCATGATGTCGTAGCCCTGCGTGGCTGTTGAAGCAAGATGGAATGGAGGCGGCTGAAGAGCAGGCAGAAACGCCTTCTCTGCTGAGGTGCAAAGCTGGGAAGCAGCCTGTGGTGTGCCTGGGGAAGCAGTGAGACCTGCAACAGGGTGGGAGTCCCAGCTCGTGAAGGTGGGTGAAACGTTGCTGGAGATCCTGTGTGTATCCCAGACCCACCAGCCAGCACAGGCTGTGCCTGCAGTGTGATGCTGGAACCCTTCTCCTGCCCTGGAATGGGGGACACACACAGGGACTAGAGGCGCAGTTGTGTAGAGACCTTGGAGTAAGAGGCTGCTCTGCTGACCTGCCCCAGAGGTCCAGCCTGTGATGCTGGGAGGGGAGGTGGGAAAGGAGATCAGTGCGCCATGTGAGATCTGAATAGGAGTGAGAGGGCAGTGGAAGGAAACTGGGAGCAAACTGACTGTGAGGGAATGAAGCCAGAAGTAAGTGGTTTAGGTAACTGCAGAAAGGCAACATGGCACGAGCATTCCTCCCTTTGGAGAGGAGGAGGCAGAAGAGGCTGGGCTGGGAGGCAGCCGGGCAGAGTAGAGAGGAAAGGTGCCAGCAGTATTTCAGACATGGCTGGAGGTGAGTTCAAGTACCTTTTCTTTCTTGTGCTTGATCAGAAGTTTATGGTCCAATGTGGCTCTTGAAGTGCTTTAATCCTGAAATTTGCTTCCAGCTGAGAGCAGGCTCACCAACTCAGCAAGCTTTTGAGCCAGATCCGTTTGTGTGTTCCATGACACATGACCTCCAAGCAGCTTCACCACAAGGAAATCTCGCTACTCTTTGCACCACCAAGGCCTGCTGACCCAAAGTGGCTCCCAAGAAGAGATGAATGTCGTGTTGTGGTGTGCCACCATTTGCAGGGGAGATGGCCTCATAGTTGGGCAGAAAGCCAGTCTGCGCCAGAGCCTGGACCTTGGGAGAGCTCCTGGGTGCTGCTGTCTGGGAGAGGAGGGATCTCTGCAGTGCCCGACAGCGCGTCCGAGGCACCAGCCTGTGCCGCCAGCTGGACCGCCCCGGTGGCTGTGGGGCAGGCGGCTGGCCGGGTGCTTGATTGAACAGCGCTGCTATAGGGTTGGGTTTTTGCAGTCCTTACATTTTTGAAGGAAAACTTGGTTTGTGTTTATGCTGCTTTTGAGTCCTGGTGGGATCAAACTGACCACGGACATGGTGAAAAGCTGCAGGTGCTGGGGACCAGCTCCCCTGCCCGTGCTGCCATGGCGTGGTTGTTTCCTTGCTGCAGCTCATGGAGGGGCTCAGGGTTCAGGGTACAGACTGGGCTGCTCATCGGGAAGGGTTTGTTTCAAACTCCTTGCGTTCCCCTCCCCGGTTATCCTGGACTCAACACCTGCACCCCACTGCGGAGGAACACGCGGTGGCTCACGAGCGGGGCGCTGCCGGTGCCCACCCGGCGTGGCCAGCTTGGCTCTGCCGGAGGGCAGCAGGAAGACCTGGCACGGGCAGCACCGCGCTGCCGGGCGAGCTCGGCCGCTGCCGGTGCAGCCTCGGCGGCGCTGTTCCCCGCCCGGCCCGCAGCCGCCGAGCGACCGCCGCTC
>VWYH01009016.1:816207-988040 GCA_013399365.1 Pampusana beccarii
AGGGCGGCTCTGCCTCACGCCGCGGCTCCGCGGCCCGGCACACCTCCTGCAGCCCGGCACACCTCCTCCGGCGCGGCACACCTCCTCCGGCCCGGCACACCTCCTCCGGCCCGGCACACCTCCTGCAGCCCGGCACACCTCCTCCGGCCCGGCGCCAGGCACGGCTCCCTCTGGTCCCTGCGGCCCGACAGCAAAGCCGGCAGCCTGTGCGGTGCGGGAGGACAGCGAGGGTCAGCTGAGGGGCTTGGGGGGAACACGGGCATGGGCTGGGAGCGACCTCAGGTGAGGGGCTGGAAGAGGCAGAGTCAGCCCTCCTGCCGAGGGACCTGCTGCCCTCTCACCGCTCTCCACAGCCTCCTGAACTGACCCCACCACAGCCCTGATCAAGGTTCCCACTGCAGGCTGGACATGAGGAAGCGATTTTTTACCATGAGGGTGGTAAAACGCTGGCACAGGTTGCCCAGAGAGGTGGTAGGTGCCCCATCCCTGGAAACATTCAAGGCCAGGCTGGATGGGGCTCTGAGCAACCTGATCTAGTTGAAGATGTCCCTGCTCATTGCAGGGGGTTGGACTGGATGACCTTTGGCAATCTCTTCCAACCCAAGCGGATTCTATGATTCAGAACAGCTCTGCCCAGCTGCCCCTGGCACTGAGAAGGTCTCAGAGGAGGCAAAAAGAGCTGGCGCCCTGGTCACAAGCCTCAGGACCTTCTCAGGGTAATGTGGGCTCCATGCCACATGGAAACATAGGCCTGGGACTTTGACTCTTGTTCTTCGGATGTGTACACACTGTAGTGTAGTGCCCAAGTCCAGACATGCAGGGACCATCCAGGGAATGTCCTGACCACCTCGGACTGAAAGCACCTCCTCACTGCTCGCGGTGAAGCTCCACAGAAGCCTAAAGAAACGAACACAGCAGAGGGAGCAAGTGGCAGAGAGCAAGGTGTCTCTGGTGTTCCCGAGCTCCTGCAACAGGGAAAAAGCAGCCAAGGAGTCCCACGAGAGCACTGCTTTCTGCAACGAACAACAGCTCCGGCTCCCCAGGTCGCCCAGCACACCAAGCCCCAGGGAAATACCTTCTTGGCCCTAGAGCTGCCTTTGTCTTGAACCTGTGAGCAAGGCAAACCAACACACCCCAAGCATGACTAAGAGCAGCAGGAGTAGCCCTGTTCCCCCTCCCTGCCTCACCCCAGCCCTGTGGCCAGCCCTGGTCAGAGAGGTTACAGCGATGAAGGAAATGAAACCATTTCCTAAAAAAACCCAGAAGGAAAAGAGGTAACCTCTTCCTTGCCTCTTCAAGGATCCAGGAGGACCCTGAAGCAGAATATTAATAGCATGTAAGCTAAAGAGGATGCAGCACACTGAAGTTTCAGCTCTGTACCCATCCCTCTCGGGACCAGCTTGGGTACATAATTGCAAGCTTTATTTCAGATATGTTTATGGCTCATTCTGGGTTCCCTCTTCTCCTGCCATGCAGTGACTACCAGCCGGCTGGATCTCTTACCAAATTAGGCTTCTTCTGCCCACCTTCCAGCCTGACAGGCTGTCACTGAAGTTTATACCATGGCTGGCTAGGAACTTCTTTCTAATTTTAAGTCTAAATATATTTGTGATCCAGATGAGCTTCTAGGAGTACAAATTAGACTTTGGCCCTGGCATGTATTTATGATGCACGGATCCTGTTCCCTCCTCAGCCTCTCCTGTTTTAGATTAAAGAAGCTGCACACTCATGATGGCGGCTCTCCAGCCTGCTCTGTACCTGCTGCAGGTCAAATCCATCCTTTCTGAGGAGGGATGTCCAGACCAGCATGTACAAAGCCGGGTGAAATGGTATCTCATACTTGTTGTTTTTGTCAGACAATTCTTTGCTGGGCATATCTTTGGACTGTTTGTATGTATTCAGAGCCAAAGTGGCAGCACGCGGGAAGAGTCCACCCACTGCCTGTCTTCTTCCCTTGCTTTGTCGTGAGGAGTGCTTGTCTTGCAGCATTCTGGGGCAAAACGCTGCGGGTTTTGATACCTTCCCTTTCCCTGTGACCAACACCACTCGTGTCCAGCTCCTCACCCACCTTGCCTCTCCCTGCCGGTCCCCGTGCTGGCAGCGGTAAGTGGGAGACGAGACGCTGTGCAGCCCCCTGCTCCAGAATCTGTCTCTTGCCCTTGCTCTGAGGGAGAGGGTGGTGCTGGGTATCACGTTTCTGCATGAGAAGGTAAGGGTTTTTTTTTTCCCCCCTTCGAGGTCCCTTCTGCTCTGCTCTGAGGAATTGTGATAACCCCACGGCTCAAGAGGGAGGGAATGACCTTTCTAAAGTTACAGGGAGAGGCTAAGGGTAGGAAAAGGGCACCGCAGATCCCACCAGCAAGGAGGGCCATGAGAGGTGAAGGAGAGGATGTCAGGGGACTGTTTGCTGGTGAGCAAGGAGGGCTGGAAGAGGACGTGTCCTCCAGGTACCACGAGCCCGGTGCTGAGGTGCTGCTTGTCCCTCTGTGTCGGTAAAAAGTGCCGCTCAGCACCGCTAAGCAGAGCCCGGCAGCACCGGTTGCCCCCATGGGGCCAGTTCTGGACATCCACACAGCCCAGCTGGGGCTGCGGCAAAGAGATAGAGAAGGAGGGAGGCGGGGGGGAGGGGGGGCAGATTTAAAAATAGTCCTCATCTCATTTTTGCAGCTGTCATTCATGGTGCATAAGCGAGCCCGAGGCCTCCCAGCTCCTGTACACGCTGCGCCTTACATAATGGGAGACAGGCAGGCATCGCTTGGGGCCGGGAACAGGCAGGGACATGACATTTACACTGCCCTGCCAAAGCCGATGAGCAGCTCCCGGGTGCCTTGGCCCTGGAAACAGCCTCTGGGCCACGGAAAAGCAGCTGGCGTGGCGGGCAGGGGCTGGGGGGGAGGCGAGGGAAAGCGGGGTGCAGCCCGGGGGCAAAGGCTGGCCTCTCGGTATGGGCTGCCGCAGAAAGCAGGCAGGAGCTGCTGCCCGGCTTCTGGGGCAAAAGGCTGTGGGAAGGGGTCGGGGGCTGTGGGGAAGGTCAGGGAAACACCACGGAAGGTCCTGAGGGGTGATCGTTTGCCAGAGGGGAAGATGCGGCAGCACTGGTGGAGGAGACAAGGTGTAGAGATGTCACCGGGGCTTGGAGGAGGGCAGGGGTGGCAGACCAGCTCCCCAGGAGGGTTAGAAACCAGAAAGGAGAGCGTGGCAGGATGGGAAGATGGGTGTGGGGGAGAAGGAGAGGGGCAGGTGGTGCAGCAGGGACAGTGCTGAGGGGAACTGGGGTGAGGAGGGGGCTGAGTGGATGGGGAGAATTTTGAGATGGAGGCAGGGTGAAAAGCGCAGTGCTGGGACTGGTGGAAGCTGGGGAAGTGCAGGATGATTTGAGTGCCTGGGGGAAAGGTGAGGGTCCAGTGGAGCTGTCAGGATTGCCGGTCCTTGTCCTCAGTGCTACAGGCCAAATGCTGCAAAGGGCAAAAGAGCGTTCCACGTCCCCCCATGTCAGCCATACGTGGACTCAGGCGCTGCTCCCACATGCCTTTCCCCCACCTCCCCAAGCTGCCCTGAGCTCCAAAAGCTGCTGACTCGGGGAAATTCCAGAGACAAGGGGCTGCGCGTGTGGTGCCAGGTCAGGAGGGCAGCGCTGGGCAGCGGTGGGGGTGCTGCTGCTCTGTGCCTGCGAGCCGCGGCCGCCAGCCTACCGCATCTAGCAATGCTTCCACCCCTCCCGCCTTCTGGCCAGGAACTGAGCCATATGTCTGCTCGCTGTAGGATCCACTCTTCTTCCAAAGATCACCGGCTTTCATGCTTTATACGCCAGCAGCCAGACTGCCTTGGGTAAGGCATGAGTCACTGTGGTGTGGTTATTTAAAGTGTGTCTTCTGTGCGCCAGCCACGTGCCTGGGCTGTGCAGGCTGAGAAGGAAAGCGCAGTCGGACCCCAGAGTTTACATACGGAAGGCCGGCTGCCGAAAAAAACACCGAGCCCCGGTCAGCTTCTTCCAGAGCAAAGGTAGACCTTGGTGTTTCTCAGCAGCAACCCCTCTTGGTGGGGAGAACAACGCAGTTCAGCCCAGCCTTAGAAAATGCCGAGCTACTTCCATAACCGCAAACCAGCCATGCTGCCACAGCAGGTGACTGTGTTGTCACCCGGGGGCTCGGCAGGCCTGGGGCTGGTTTGGCAGCCAAGCAGGTACCTGCTGTGTGGGAGACATGACCCTGGGCCACTGGAATGGCACTGGGATGATGATTGGATTCTCCTGGTGCTGGAGCAGGAGCCAGAGTCCAACTCTTCAGGCAGCAATGGACTTCTAACAACTGTTGGGGAAATTGATGTCTTAGCTAGTAAATATTTATGGCATATTCTAACTGCTCCCCGCTGTTTTCCATTAGGACTGACATCCCAGAGCAATGAGTAACTCCCAGTGTATGTCCTTCTTGGCTCCAAATCACTCAGCCGGACCTGCTGCGAGGCCGCTGGCCTGTGAATGAGTCCAGACTTGAGGAGGCTCATCCTCCCCCTGCATCCCGCTGGCACTGACCGAGGTCCCGGGCACACACCGGCCTGCGGCTGAGCCTCCCCATGGCCACCCCACCCTGCCCGGCTGAGGGGAGGCAGCAGCCACCGCTAGCCCTTCACCTCATGCCCTGGCCAAGCTGAGGCAAGCTATGAGACCGGGCATTTCCAGCGTGTGGAAAAGGAGACGTCACTGGTAAGCGTGACGCCCACGTCGGCAGGCCAGCTAGAATGGAAGATCTCAGCTGTTTCCTCACAAAAGGGATTTTCTCCAACGCAGAGCAGGGGAAGAGCCTGTGATCTCCCAATCTGGGTCAGCGACAGCGCAGGGCTGTTCTGATTGCAGGGCACTGAGCTGCCAGGATGTGTCTGCAACTTTCCCTTCCTTTGGACAGGGCCCCCTGGGACTGAAACGGCCCTTCCCCAGAGCCCGGCTGCTCCTGCTGCCTCCTGCACAGGCCTGGCTCTGCATTAACCTCCAGGGAGTGTCGTTCTACAGGGGTGCGGCACCTCCTTGAGCCCACACAAGATCGCTTTTCTCTCCTGTAGCTACGTCATTTAGCTTCAAAGCGTCACAAAACATAACAGGGAAGGTATTTGTGCTAATTGCTCATTAAGCGTTTCCAGAAGAAGCCAGGCTCATCTTTTCCAAGATAGCAACAGCAATAGAGGAATGTGCCAGGTATGGGAGCTGTTGTCCTCTTCATGCCCAGCTCCTCCCTGCCTCCCTTTTCTGGCCTGTTGGAAGACTGGTGTCTCTTTTCCATCTCTCCCTTTGTGTTACTTGTTGATTTCCCCCCCTTCCATCTCCTTCGCTTTCTGTGCTAAATTTTTCTCTTGGCTAGACTTTGATCTTCGCATTTCTTTTGCTCTGTCCGTTTCCTCATCCTTTTCTCTCTCCCCACACTGCCTCATCTCTCTCCCCCTTCAACCACCAGTCAGCGGTGGCCACTAGCCAAAGCAGTGCTGGAGCTGTCAATAGAAGAGCCCTCGAACTCCTACAAACCGTATTACAGCCCCAAACACCATTTCTGCCCGAGATCGTGGGCTCCAAGCCCATCTGCAGCTCAAACTTCTCTCAGCAAAGCTCTCCTCCTACACAACTCCACCACACTAGACCTCTGCTACTTGTTGCTACAGCTGTAAAAGCAGGGGCTGACAGAGCAGGGGAGGGATCGTAGCTGCTAAAACACGTGCTTCATGCACTAGCTCTCCTGTGAAGCTATATCTGGCCCATAGAGTTTGATGTTTATTGCCTGCCTTCCCTGTGCTGCCTGAGGTCCGCGTGCCGCAGGCCGCTGCACACCTTGGGACCTTCCCTGCAGTGATGGGACACACTCAGAGGCTACGCACAGTCCACTTTGAGCCTGGTCTGACCCTCAGATAACAAGCACCAAGCTGTTCTCTGAGGTCTCTCCCTTCACTAGGAAGTAGTTTCTTCACCATTTTCTCAGGGTTGTTGCCTTGAAGAAGAGAAGGCTCTGTGGAGACCTTGTTGCGACCTTTCAGTACTTAAATGGGACCTGTAAAAAAGATGGAGACAGACTTTTTAGCAGGCCCTATTACGATAGAACAAGGCATAATGTTTTTAAACTAAAGGAGGGGAGATTCAGGCTGGACCTGAGGAAGAAATTTTTTACCATGATGGTGGTGAAACCCTGGCACAGGTTGCCCAGAGAGGTGGCAGATGTCGCATCCCTGGAGACGTTTCAGGCCAGGCTGGATGGGGCTCTGAGCAACCTGATCTAGTTGAAGATGTCCCTGCTCATTGCAGGGGGGTTGGAGTAGGTGACGTTTGAAAGTCCCTTTCAACCCAAACTATTCTGTGATTCCTTAGAGGACGTGGAGAGGGCTCAGGACAGAGAGCAACAGCTACAAAATCATATAGAGCATGAAGAAGTATTTACATGAAGAATGATAGGACTTCAGGATTCTTCTTCACATTGCTGATAGTGTTACTCTGATGCTGAGCAAGGCCACACTGAGCTATGAGCCTGTTTGCAAGCTGAGACATCTTAGACCTGCCTGTTGTTAGGCCAGAAAAAGTTGTAGTTGCTGGAAATGGCACTGAGCACTTGGGAGCCAGGACTGCGCTCTGTGGATGGCTCTGAACCGATGCCCGGGCTGGGTGGTGGGCAGCCTGGAGCTGCTTTCAGGTGGGATGATGCCCTGACGCCTTGACGATGATGTCTGCTGAATTAAGTCCCGTGGTATTTTTGTAATAGCAGAGCTGTGAATTGCAGCTTCCCAGCTAAATTGCACTTGAGTAATGCTCTTATGACTTGACTATCTCCCCAACATTCTAATTAGTCATGTCTGTCTTCCCTACCACGACACAGTATTAGTACAAAATTATTGTTATTAGTACAAAATGGCTGCCCTGACACCCACCGTCACAGCTGTTTTCGAGATGAGGCCATATTTCAACAGCAATGGGTGGTCTTGAAGGTGTTTTTGGAGCCATTGGGGGAAAAGAAACATCAACATAGTGGACACAGACCCAAGAGCAGACCTTTTGACCCTTTTCTTGGCAGCCCACTTAGGGGCTGACACCAAGGGCTGTAACTGAAGTCAACTCTGGTATTGAGCACGACTGAAGCAGAAGCAGGTCCTGGGGAAGGACAGCAACGACAATAACTTGAGACGGAAAAGATTCAGAGGGTTCACGTGCATGTAAGCAAATAAAAATGCATCTGTAGTCTTGCTTTATACAGGGCACCGCAGCAGCAGTTTGTACTTACAGATAACACAGCCTGGTGATCACAGAAACCCGCCTCCCTTTCGGCTTGAGCAATTAGTCCGTACTCAGTATTTCCATTAGTAAGCGAACTGAATGGTGGTGTTAGGTAGTTTGACATAATCCTGTTTGCCTACAAAGAATATACAAACTCCTGCTTCTGTAAGCACAGCGGGAGTCAAACTGCATCAGCAGCTTCTTTGGTCATAGCTGGAAGCCTCTTTCCAACCAGTTCTTCAGCCTGCTTGGAAAAACCTCCTCAAGCTCTTGCTGCATGTCAAGTTGCACGTTCTTTGCTGCTTTGCCTGTGGTGGAAGCTTCTACACAGAGCTTCTAGTGCCAGTCTTCAGCCTCTCCTCCCCCCCAGCTTCCCTCCATAGCTTTGCTTTGGGGTCAGTAGTTCCCAAGTGCCTCAGGCCATTTGTGGTAGACACACAGCACGGGAATTTGGTAAGACAAGCCCACCTTTCATCAGGTGATTACATTTATACCTCTCTATCATCACAGTGTATTAACGTGCATGGTGTGTAAAAGCCCCATCGCCACTTTGCTTCTGGTTAAACACCTCTGGGCTTTAATGAGTTTTCCTTCTGCTGTAAACCAGTGGTCACAGGTATGGTCACTCCAGTAACGCCAAGGTAATTTTGGACATCCTGGGAGGAGTGGCAGAGCTAAATGCAGCTGCAGCGTCTTGCGAAGGCTGACGGGTGTTTTGGAGACTTACACAAAGCACGAATCCACCTTGCAAAACCCATCGCCTCAGCCGGTCAGCAGAGACTGGTCTCAACAAGCTGTTGAGAATTCACAACTCCAGCCACGCTTCTGCAATTCTCGCATCTGCCACCTGCTCTATCATTAGCTCTTGGGCCATAGCCAAAGGCTGTGGCAACACCTGAACTACTAATTGGGCTGTTGCAGCAGCGCTAACAGAGCTGGGACGCCTCTGCCAGCCGAGCCAACCGCGCCGGGGTGCACCGGGGAGCGGCCAGCACCCCGCTGTGCTGGAAACCCCCATGCCAAAATGCAGCGACGAGCTCCTGCAGCTACGTGCTCTGCAGACATTTTTGCAAATGCTGTTTTGCAGCTGTTGCCAGCCAGGGAAGTGGAGAAGACCAGGAGGAGCTGTGGAGGGCGTGGAAAAGGGAATCAGCTCGGTCTCAGGGGAATGGCACAGTGGGATGGGTCCAGTGGGAGGCAAAGGTACTGCAGGGAGAGATCTGGCTGCTTGCTCGCTGGGGCAGAACTCTCCCTTGCACCCTGCTGCTGGCTGCTGTTTGCTCCCAGGAGCAAGCCACAGCATTTATGGAAAATAATCCATTGGAGAAAGGAAGACAGAGAGGCAAAGAAGAGGAGAAGGCTGGGGCTCTACAGAAGAATGCTTACCAGGTTCCCCAGATGGATGAACTCCCACCTGGGGAATACCAGCACCCATGGTAGCGTTAGCTGGTGTCACAGCCAGAGAGCTGAGAAACCTTCCACACTCTTGGGGTCTTCCTATAGCCTATGGCAGCAGGTGCAGGTGATGGCAAACCTTACAGAGATACAGTTGCATCTGTTCATCTTTCCTTCTAATCCTCTTCATGAAGAGCGTGGGCAAGGGAGAGCACACAGACTCAGCAGCAGGCCACTGTGAGCGTTTAACCCCCTGAGGTCCAACCTGCTTTGCTTGGCAGGGTGTGGAGAGGGCAGCATTCACCTGGCACAAGGAAACACTTTGGCAGGGCAGGCTCCAGGCAGGAGTGAAGCCGGCTGTGCCTCGGGCAGGAGGCTTTTGAGTGGCTGCGAGGTGGAGAGCCGTGGCCCCGCAGCCTGCTTTGCTGGTGGCAGAGCCTGGGAAGCCACTCACTGCCACCACAAGATGAGTCAGATCCTGCCAAGTGGTGATTACGTCCAGTAGGAAGCGTGGCTCCCTCCAGGAGCAGCAGTTATTAATTCCACCACCGATATCTTCGGGTGAAGAACAGGGCGGCCAAGTGCCTTGCCAGGCGCGGGAAGAGAGGAAATGTTCTCAGTGCGTTTGGCTGGCAGGGCAGCGGCACAGCCTGTGGTGGAGACCCTTTTCTGTCTGCAGACCTTGCAGGGAGAAGGGGCAAAATTAAAAAGAGTGAAGTAAATGGGGATCCCCTTGTTAATTGTACCTTAATCCTCAACAGAGTTGTATCACAGAAAAATACCCGGGGAGGTGTTCTGTTTTGTCGGGTTTTTTTTTGGTTGAGATCATAGCCAGCTCCCTGTACCCCATTCTGTCAAGGTCAACAAGTCCCACTGAATAAAATCAGTGTGATTTTTCAACCAGGCAGATACAGCAACCCTCAGCTTTTACCTCCCAGGCTGTGTAAGCCAAAAGGCACCTTCAGCCTTTTGTGGGAAGCCCACCGCACCGCTGAGCCGACACGGGCTTCTCCAGTGGAGAGATGAGGTCTTGCTTTTGTGGTCTCCTCACAGGAATGGGCAGCTCCCACCAGTTCCTGCAGACTTACGTGGGCAGAACCGCGCCGGGGAAGACACTTGCGCAACTTTGCAGGACATTCCGGGTATGTTAGAGGAAGATGTCCAGCCCCAACCGGTTCTGGACTATGAAGCTCTACTGGCCAGGCAAGGGAAGGGTCAGCACACAGCACACAGGCCTCCACGTCCTAGCGATGCTTTGCAGATTACTGCTGTGGTCCTCAGATGAACTTGTTCAACCAGTCCATCCTGCTTTCCAGGGAAGCTCAGGGATGGGGGGAGAGACCAAGAGGCCCCGTGGGTCCCTGTAGCAGCTCTCAGCAGCCACTCCGTGCACTCGGAGGAGTCAGCGCTTCAGTCTCGGGCACCCCACAATATAAAACACTGAGGCCAAGGCTGGATGGACTCGGGTCCTTTTGTAGCATTCGAAGATGCACGTTGGGAAACCTGAGGTTTTTTTCTTAAAAAATATAAAGTAGGAAAATCTCCTCAGCCGTGATGTTGTCTGTGCGCTGAATATGTGACAAAGAGATGTGGTCAGTGGCTTTCTCACGCAGTAAATACTGGTCTAATATGAGTTTGATGGCATACATGTTGCTTAGCTGTTGTATTATTCTTGTTATGGGGCTATTGAAGTCCCCACTACCACCTCTTTAAACATTGGCTTTGGGAAGGTTTCTACTGATGTGCACCGGTTGGTCAAAAAAATTCCCAGAACAGGTATCTCCATGGAGGAAAATAATCTTTTTCAAAGAACACTGTGACTTTGGAGAAGAGAATGACCCCAAGACCAAAAATAAAGACTCATTAGAATAAAATTATCTTTCTTAGATGGCTTTGTATCAACCAGTTAGCCTCGATGACCCAGCTTCTAGTTTGAAGGCCTGAGGTCTCTCTTGCATGGTTTCATACACTCGGTCTGTGCTGTGTTTTATATTCTGGAATATAGGAAAGTTCCTTTCATTTTGTGGTTCCCAGTGCTGATGTGTTAGCACTTAGGCTGTAGGTTATTGCATTCAATGCCCCGTCCAACAGCGATTGCTTATGCAGCGAAACTGCTCTCCTTGGCAGCACTGGGCACCTTCGCTCTGCCTCTGAGCATCGCAGCCCACCTGTGCCCTTTCTGGGTTCTCTTTGTTGGATCTTGGTTTTGTCTGGGTTTGCGAAGCCCCTTCCCTTCCTCGGTGGATGGCTGGCAGTGGTGTGGCTGTGAGGGAGAAGCTGCCCCTCTGCAGACACGTCTCCATCCCTTCCCTCCGCCCCATCTCCGCTCCCATTCAGAGCACCTCCTGGCACCGGCGGGCTCTGCGCGAGGTGGCGGGGGGACCGATGGGTGCCGGTCCCCACGCTCGTGCTCACTGCTGAATTCGCGGCCCCTCCCCGAGCGCTGGCGTCTCCGTGTCTGTGCTGGAGGTAATGACAGTGCAGTGACTCACAGGAGAGCTGGCAGTGTCCCCAGAGGGGAACCACCATGTCAAGACCAGCCCAGAGGCAGAGTCAGAGGACGATCGTGAGCGTGACAAGCGGGGAGCTGGGCAGGGACAGGGAGGTTACGCTGGGCTGTGCCAGCTGGGAAGGAGACCTGTGCAGCTGCCACCCATGTTGGGTCACCAGGAACATGCAGCGTTTCAGTGGGTGGTGAAGGGAAGAGGGGAGCTGCAGCCTCCCTGTGTGCAAACACCTCAGACATCTCCAGGGTGCTGCTCTCCTCCTTCCCTCCACTCCTCAGCCCTCCCTCAGCTCATGTTTGTGGTCTTCCAGACATCTCTGCTGCTCCTTTCCCCCACGTTCTCTGCTGTGCTGCCAGTCCATCCCCCCGAGGATGCAAACCCCAGAGCTCCTCCGGCAGATGAGGTATCTTCAGGCTCACCCCCAGTTTTCCTGCATGCCCACAGCTCCTCGCTTGCCCTGTGCACTGTGAGCGCTGCCGCTTCAGCAGGCTCCATGGCTGATGCCAGCACGTCCTCCCGGCTGCAGCCGGGCACCGCACAGCGACGCTGGGCAGAGGCAGGGATGGAGAGACCTCAGTAGGTTTTGGAAAGGCACACAGGGCCTGCTGCGACGTTGCTCAGGCCTCTGCAGGAGCCCGGAGCAGCGTGTGTTGACACTGAACCTGACTGCAGGGAGATCAGAAAACGCAAAAGCACCTGTTGCTGAAGGGGGCTGGACTCGGTCCTTGCATGAACTCGCTGAGCTCTGCAGACAAAGCAAAGGCCATGGAAGCAGCATGTCCTGCTGCAGCAACATCGCCCGTTGCCCTCCCTACACATTGCCTTGTGCGGATACTTTTTCCTGATGAAAGTCCCAGCTGCACCTTCTGCAAGCAGCTCCTGGCTGATTCACGAGAAGGAAAACTTTGTCCTTGGTGGAGACACCCCACCGAGTGGCAGGGACACGCTCCCTCCTGCAGATCGGCTTCCTTCAGCAGTCAGGCTGCATCAGCAGTGCAAGGCCAAAAAAACAAGCAAAAAAAAAACCCCAGCTAGGTCTCAGCAACTGCAGAATAGCATGTGAAGAAGGAACAAATTCAGCATTGAGTGAAGAGGGAGGGAGTTCCCACAGGCCTCTGCCTGTACCTCTTCCTGCCCCTCTAAAGTGGCAAAATTTGGCCCTGAACCTTCTTCGAGAGATCTCGTTTTCCTAACACACTGCTGTGCCTCTGAAGGCTTCTTGAGGAAAAAAATAATCCTGTGTCCTTCCCCGGCACACGCACTTACCACGCTGGAGTCACTTTCGCTGCTGGCAATGGCCAAGTGCAAATTTGCTGTCACACAAATTGGCCCTTCACTGATCAGTGCAACTCGAAAGCACCATGTGTGTCGGCCAGGGCTGATCCTGCACTGGGGCGTCTCGTGGATGGGGACGGGGGGTGAAAGCTTAGTTGATCAGCAGCTTCATAAAATCAGACCAAGTTTCTGGAGCTGACAACGCAGGTGGCAGCAGGGGGACAGGGGAAGAACAGCTCTGCAAGGGCCAGGGTGAGCATGTTCCCGGCTGTGTTTGAATTGGAGCCTGGCCACGGAAACCGAGGGAAAAATCACGAGGTTTGGGGGGCGGCTAAGCTCACCCGCCTCCGGGCTGGTTCCTGTGCTCCAGCAGAGGACACACAAGGGGTGGGAAGACTTGCCTGTCTCTCCATGGCCACGGCCCCATCCTCACCCCTCGCACCCGTGGCTGCGGGAGCAGGGAGCAGGTGGCCTTGGCCGGAGCAGGTGGCCTTGGCCGGAGCGCTCCTCAGGGACGCCAAGGACTCGGCAGGTCCCTGCCCCCCCACCAGTGGTGATTTTCCACCTCTCGGACCTGGCGCGTCGACAAGTGCCGGGGCACAGGGAGGCACCCGCTGTCGGCAGTGCCTGTGCCATGTGTCATCCAACCCCAACAATCCCAAGGCGCCAGGAGGCTCTGGGGCAGCAGGAGACACTGTCCTGGCAGAGCAAACTCGGGCTGCTTTGCTGGGCCTGTATTAAAACACAGTCCCGAGCACGGCTGCCTCGCAGACGGCTTTTCACGCTTGCATAAGGATTTCCTCTGGGCACCAGTCCCCTCCCTCTCCCAGAGCAGCCGGATCAGTGTCAGAAACCGCTGCTGTCACAGACCGAACAGCCCCAGGCTGAAGCGTGGCATTTTCTACCAAGCTGTCTCCTCCTTTCAGGTGGGAGCCCACCCGCTCGGTGACTCAAGCTGCAAGCTTCTTTCTTAATAACAGAGTCCCCTGTGACAAGTGCCGAAACGACACCCCCACGGCCTGCACTTCGGAGGTTTCAGGACACAAGTCCCTCCTTGCTGCTGTGCCCTGCTGGAGCACCCTGTTTGGGGACCTACTCTGCTGCTGCCCAAACACCTGGCAGATATTCCCACACCCAGGCACCAGCCCAGTGTGGGGCTCCAGCACCTTCTTTCCACCTTGAATGCTGACAGAGGACCAAACCCCACCACTGCGCCCTGCCCAGTTCCTTCCCCTGCCAGCGCTCCACCTCCCTGAGACAGCAAAAGGGCAAATACCTCAAGAGGAACGATGCTTCACTAAGCCTTTTCCCCAATCCCTGCCCAGGTTGCACAGGATCAGCTGTAAACTAACTCCAGGCCCTACCGCTCAGCCTACCTGTACCCAAAAAGGGAAAGGCTCCGTGCCTCCCCGTGCCACAGCCGAGTGAATGCAGGGCCAAGGATCAGGAAAGCACATACTCGCCCTCAGTTTTCCATTTCCAGAAACATGTCTAAGGGCAAGCCTTTGTGCGTGCTTTAGATAAATGATTACAAGGGGTTTGAGACGTAAAGGGGAAAAAAATAGTTTTGTTGCTTAGCAGAGTGTGACAGTCACGCGGTGCGGAGCAGACGCGAGCAGCAGCCCAGCGCCCGGGGCTCGCGGAGCCAAGGGCAGAGCAGCGCGAGCTCTTCCAGGAAGAAATTCGGGCCAGAGGGGATGAGGGAGGGTGGGTAAGGATCCACTAGGACCCCACAGCCGGTACCAGCTCCACGTTTGGTTTCCTCAAGTACATTGAGAGCAGCTCCCCCTTCAACAGCTGTTTAAGGAGCCAGCGTGGGGAGCTGTGAGCCACCCCTCAGGGAGGCAGCAGGAACACAGCGGGGCTGAAGTGCACCTGGCACAGCTGGGGTGGAAGAGGAATTTCAGTGTCCTCCTCAGCACAGAGGGGCCGTCTCATCTCATTTTGCTAAAAAGGAGCAGCTCCCTCCAACAGAAACTCTGATTAAAGCTGAACGATGAGAGGTCAGAAACAAAACCAGACCCTCATCATCATCATCACTGCTTGTTCTCCTATGCCAGCCTCAAGCCCACCCTGCTACAGGCAGTCATGTTGGATGATCACTCACAAGCACAGCCTGCAGATCCACCCCGAGGCTTCCTGAACCCCGTGTGATGACACCAGAGGGATCCCAGCCCCACAGGCGACGGCCCTGGCACAGAACCCGGGTATTTTAGGAACTGCTGATTGACGGAAGGCCCTCAAAGCACCACGTGCCAAAGGGAGAGTGTCCCGCTCCCTCCTCTCCCCCAGCACAGGAGGTCAGGGAGACACAGCTGCCCTCGCCCTGTCACACAAGCCTGGGCATCTGGGGCTGTTCCTGACGGAGCGAAACCTCCGCTGAGCACACCGCAAACCAGCGACCTTGCTGCGAGGGGAAGAGACCGAGTGCCGGCTCATCCAAAGGGGAGCAGGGACAACACCATGTCCCTCCCTGCCTGGGAACAGGCACAGCAGAGGTGTTCCCTCCCTCCCCCCCTCCCCGAGCACACACCACACAACAACCGGTTATTATCTCATGCTTTTAATACAAACTTAAAAAAATCTGGAACAATAGAAACTGTACAGATTTGATCAACCTTTTTTTTTTTTGTCATTTTTGTTTTGTTTAACTAAATCTCTAGACACACCAATGTCCCGTTCCAAAATATTGCACAACATTCTGAATACAAAACTCTGATTGTATTCCTCCTTCGCTAAAGAAAACAACAACAAAAAAGAAAAACTAAAAAGAAAGAAAAACAAAACAAAACAGCAACCCCCTGATTCCCCCCTCTCAGTAGCCCCTTCTCAGAGAGAAACCCAAGCAGAGCACACACAGAAACCCTCCGCTTAGGAGACAGACAGACAGACCGACCTCTGTCCTCTTTCACTCATTCTCTCTCACAAGGCAACTGGCGATTCACTCCTCGGAGAGGGGCGGGCGGGAGAAGAGGGAGGCTGAGTGGGGAGAACGGAATCTTCACCACTTTTTTTTTTTTAAAGTTTTTTTTCCTGAAAAAATATTTTTTCTCTCCTCTTTTTAAGAAAAAATCTTGAAAAGAAAAAAATTACAGGTTTTTCTTTTTTACGTTAGAAATATACATATATTATATATACCTCTTACATTTTACAAATGTAGCAAATTATTCAATACAAACGGACATCAACAAAAAGAACACAAACCCATAAAAAATAAAAGTTAAAAAAAATTTTCTCTCTTCTCTTCCTAAGAAACCAGGTAAATTAGTGCAGGTTTTTAAAAAATAAAATTGAAGCTGAACGCCTACATCCAAGACTAGAAAAGACCCGAAAAGGCCGTTAGTTTCCATTGCTGCCCGACACTGGAGGAACGTTTCTGAAGCACGCTTTTTTCCTTTGAAGTTACAAAGAGGTTGGTCCCTCCTCCTTTCCTCCTTCCACTCGCACCACTATTTTTAAAGCAGGTATAACTACGTGTGGCAGGGCAAAGCGGCGTCAAAACTTCACACACATAAGCAGGTGGCCGGGGGGCACCCCCACCTCCCTCCCTGTGCCCTGGGGGACCATGATGTCCCCTGGCAGCGGCTCAGAGGTGGCTTTGCCAAATGTGGGGATGGTGGGGGACAACTGGATCAGGTCCCGCAACTGTGGGCTGAGCACCCCTCAAATCCAGTGTGGCGAGTGGGCTGGCACCCAGCAGCACATTCCCGGGGAGAAGGATGGGGTGGCAGTGGTGATGTCCCTAAGTGAGGGGTTAGGGGAAAGGAAAAAAAAAAAAAAAAAAGGGAAATCCAACAGCTTGGCCATTCCTCAGCAACTTGTCCAAGTCTGGAAACCTGCAGGGGTTGACACTACGGGTGATGGTTTCGGGGAAGCGACCTGGGCTCTGCTCTCCTTGCCCAGCGCCATGGTGGTCACAGCTGGATGGCAACAAGCAGCCTGCTTGGGAACCCACGTTGGGCACAAGGTCAGGATCATGTCCCTCCCTGGCACCCAGTGAGGGGAAGGGGACACTGGAAACTCTCCTTAAAGAGCTCGGGGCAGCAGCTGTCCCCCTGGGACAGCCTCTGTCTCCCTGGGACAGTCCCTTGCCTCTGCAAAGGCTCATTGGCAACACAAGGACAAGATGGCTGGAGCGCTTCATCTCAGTGCGAGGGAAGGGAGCAGGAAAAGCACAAGTTCAAGCCCATCTCCCCAGGAATGGGGATGTCTTGAAAGAGCACATTGGTTCAACAGATAAAAGAGAAGTGGGTTTCAGAGAGTGCTCCAGAGACATCATTAAAAGAAACCCAAACCTCAAGCCTGGGAAGCAGCAAAAAGCTTATTTTTCTTTTTAAACTGAGAACTTTAAGGCCTGGAGTCTCATCATCTCCACCTCTCTCCTCTTTGCACGCTTCCACACTCCTACGACGACCTCCAAGGAGACCTCCTTCCCACCTGGAGATCCTCCACCCTGCCTGGACAAGCAGCAGCCCTCCTTCAGCTTCTTGGGAAGGCGGGTTCAGGAGTCCCTGACACAGAAGCAACCTAGCTGAGAAGCCATTACTGCCTGATCACAGCACATTGTCCCAAAACTGCAGGGACATTCACAGACCCCAGCCCTGTGGCAGGGAGGCACCTACATTCCCGTGCTGGGATGGTCACTCACCTTTGGAGTGCCCATGCCTGCTCTGCTCTAAGCTTGCTGTCCTCCATGCCAACATGATCTGGCTGGGATGATGAGTTTAGACAAGGGGCTTCCCTTCTGCGCCAGATCAGCCACCTCCTCCAGAAGGCCAGGGCAGGGGATTTAGCCAGGTGCACACCTGGCTGAAAGCACAAACCCTCACGCTACCATTCAAGAGAGCGGCTTTGACAACATCACCCTTCCTCCTCCTCAAAAGTAGTGCTGCCTCGCTAACTAAAAAGGAAGGAATTCTGTCTGAGAGACAAGAAGTTGAATTCACAGCAGGGAACGCGATCTCGGACCCAGGAGGTCGCCACAGATGACTGCTTGACTGCTGGTGGATGCTGGTCCCTGCTGCTGGGGAGAACATCTGGGAAGCAGGGACAGCATCGAAGAGGGGCCACTTGGCTCAGCACCACCTCCCCCAGCTGCAGGGACAGGTGGGTGGCATTTCTACACATGGGACTGTCACCTGCATTGACTGGCTGGCCCTGATAGGGCATGGGAAGGTCCCTTGGCCCACGCACAGAAGGGGACAGTAACCAGAGTCACCCAGTTCCAAGCGCTCGCCCCTCCTGTAGGTGCAGCTGGAAGCGCAGATGAGGGAGGGAGCGGGGAGAAGCCACTTCACAGTAACGCTCTGCCCTCCCTGCTGTGTGCGGGGACGGGGTCAAGGGGAAGAGTTTTGCTTTTCCGCACAGAGACAGAACAGCTGATGCCAGCCGGGGCCGGAGAGCCTGGAGCAACAACAGCACAACGGTCTATGCCCATGGGCACAGTAGATGCTCTCCATCTACACGCAGAGCTGCAACAGAACAAGAGAGCCCACCCACCTATCTCTGGCTAGCAGACAACAAGAGCGTCTGTGTCTCTACAGACACTGACTCATCCTCTCCCTGTCCCTCCTCCAGTGAGCTGGTATGAAGAAGACATCCCTACACCCAGGTGGAAAGACCGCATGTCCAGCGCTGGCAAGGGAGGAGGTGCAGGGAATCGGGAGCATTGTGACCTATATTTGCACCAGTCCTGGGCTGCAGTGGGAGAAGGGGGAACACAAACTGAAAAATTCCCAAGACTCGTTTAAGGAGTAAAAAAGTGAGTAGGAAAAAAGCACAGGGACTGAGTTAAAAAACAAGTCAGTGCTTCAGGAGCGTTGCCAGCACAGCGCAACAACACTGGGCTCTCTCTTTTCCCAAGAAGCTGTATTTATAAGATTTGAATATTTTATGTATATTTCTATTTTTCTTTTCTCTCCCTGTTTTTTGTTTTGTTCTTGTTCCCCCCGCCCCCTCCCTCCCCACCCCAAAATACTCTCCTTCCTCGTGTTCAGTTGGCCAGGACGACAGGCTGGAACGACTGGCTGGGATACTGCATGGCATTCAGGTTGTAGCTGAGTCCTTCCACGAAGGGAGACTTCTCCAAAAAGAGGCTGTTGGTGCTGCCACCAAAGACCTGAGCCATATCAAAGGTACCACCCGTGCCGGCATTGAACTGCGATGCTGGCGGGATGCTGCCGGCCTGGCCCTCGCTGCCGATGCCGTCGAAGAAGAGACTGCTGGCTCCCGGCGACCCGCCGCTGTAAACGAACTCCTTGGCATTGGGGGAGAGCTGCGACTGCGGGGCTTGGCTCCCAGCGCTCCCGACAAAGTTCAGCGAGTGCATAGACAGAGAGAGGCCCTTGTGCTTCAGCAGGTTGGTGGTGGGAGACCTGACCATCCTCGGCTGCTGCCCAGCCCCTGCTCCGCCGCCCCCTCCCGCGGCTCCTCCGCCCTTCTTCATCTTGGTAGAGCCGAATTTTGTGGCAGCAAAGGTAGCAGTGGTGAAAGTGATGGGCTGGGCAGAGCGAGGGATGAAGGTGGGGCTGGGCGACTGGCCGAAGGAGGGGGACGGAGAGTTGGACAGCGAGTTGTCCTGGCTGCCGATGGGGACAAATACCTGGGCATCGGGGTTGAAGCTGCTCTTGATTTCTTTGTCCAGCTCTGCGGCGCTGCAGCCCTCGCTGTCATCCAGATAGAGGACCTTAACAGAGCCCTTCTCACCGATTTGGTAGGAAACCTCAAAGGGATCAATCCAGACACTCAGCTCTTCCGGCACGTTGGCACGCACATCCTCCACGGCCAGCCCGCTCCGCTTGGCCGCCAGCTCCACCACCGGATCCACCGTCTCCCCTATATGAACACAGCGATAGCCAGATCCCTTCAGAGGCTTCTCTGGGTACCAGTGACCTTCATATTTCTTCTTCAGCAGGCGCTCGAGCTCCTCACCAAACAAATCTGCCCGCCTCCGAGGAAGCTTGTTGTACAGGTATGAGATGATGAAGTTAAGAGCAACTTTGATCTCCAGATGCATACTCCCTTCGCAGCAAGCAAGTCAGGGCAGCGTATTAAAAGAGACAAAATGACACACGCATAGACAAGATTTGGCTCCAAACAGACCTAGAGAAAGAGAGAAAAGCATGGATGAAGATGAGGGAACACAACAACTCTCCACCTGTTGAGATAAACAGCCACGCTTCGTCGTTAACAAAAACAGTGAGCGGTTTGCACAAACACTAATGAGCAGTGATGCTCTCTGGGAGAATCACCCCAAATCTACTGGCCATCGAAACAGAGATATGCTGGTGGAGAGGCATCTCCCTGCTCCTCTACAGAAGAAATAAGGGCGTAGATACTACCCCCACACAGGCACGTACATTATACTCACCTTGCTGCCAAGTACCACTGCTGAAACCCTGGCAGGCCAACCGTCTGCTCCGGCAGAGCTATTTCAGCACATCGAACGTGCCTCTCTCTGCCCTGGCACTCAGCTGCTTCCAGCACGGCTCACCTGCACCGGCCTCTCCACAACACAACGCACCCGCCACCTGAACAGCCTCGTGACTCGCTCAGCAGCTTGTGCACAGACCTGCTCGCGCTCAGGACAGCGGGCCCAGACTCTCCTCCGGGAGCCCCGGGGGTTGTGCCAGGTGCTGCGTCCTGCTGGCACAAGCGCAGAAGGGATGAGAAGGAGCGAGGGAGGGTGCTGAGGCACCAGCTGCCCACCCCTGTTTACTATCCCCTTGACTGGTAGGCATGTATCTTATTAAGTGTACCCAGTTGACGCTCCGCCTAGCTGCAAGCCTAAAATCCCAGTTTAATTCAGCTAGTAGGGTGAGGGGGGCAGGAAACATGTGTGGGTGGGGGTCACAAAACGCACATGTGCCAACACAGCCTGTCCAAAATAGCTCACAGTGCTTATCCCCACGCAGAGGGAAGACAAGCTCTGCCAGGAGCAGGTACCTACTTAATAAAAAACTAAAATTGCTTGCCAAAGACTGAAGTAATGCTCCTTTCCTCCCTCCCTCCCTCGTGAGGAAGTCTCTGAAATGGAGATAACCCACAAAAGCACAATGTGAAACCACAACACTCAACTCTGCCATTATACACAGATTTGCAAACAACGTTTGTCTGGGTACAAAAAAACCCCAAACCAACCCAGGTAGGTCAGCACCATGCTCTGTCACCTGTCCAAAGAGAACAAATCCCACAGATATTTTAGGATGAAGCAAACTTCCAGTGGCCTCCACGCCTCTCCAGGGGCAAGCAGAATATCCAGTTTTTAATTGGCAGCTTAGTCAGAGGCTGCTCTGTCTCCAGCTGCCCTCACCTTGCTCAAACAGACACACCGTGCTCACCCGTCTTCCTAAAATGGGCTTCAGGGATGCTCTCACACAGCACTCAAGCCCATGTTTACGACTTGCACCAATTATTTGGGGGTGGAGTTGGAGTACAAACATGCGGTGTCAGCATTCCGCTGAAAAAAAACAGGAATCCCAGCAGCACAACCAGGTAGCCATACTGGTCTAGGTCAGGAGGAAGAAAAAAAAAAAACCTGACCAGACTCGTTTGCTTGGTCTAGTTTAGTGGACAAGAAGGATTAAATAAATTCTAAAGAAATCCTCAAGTATTTTGAGGCTTTATTACAAAAAAGGAGATGAGGATTCTATGCTTTTTCTGTACTAGTGTGAGTTCAGAAAGGCTTGGCTTTAGGATGATGGTAACCAGAAGCAGATCCCACACCACAGGTCTGCCAACAAGGTGGTCATTTCTGGAAGGAATCCCCTTTGGGTTTGACTCAGCAGCAAGAAAAAACACACGAATGAGGGGAAGGAAAAGAGGGAAAGAAGCCTTGCGTTTAAAACCTGCTTTAAGGAACTACTGTAATGTAACAACTTCTGGTAGGTCACCGAGACCCAACCAAGTTAAAATAAGAACAGACGAACACCAAAGAAATAAGTAACCAGAGTTTTTCAGAGAACAGCAATGAAAAGCCATTTTCAGAAAGCAAGTCTTGGCATGGAGAGGGAGCCATTTTCAGAGCAAACAGCACAGAGAAACCCCTGAAAGAACACACCTAAACATTAACAAGAGCTTATATGGCACATGCTACCTCAAGGCAGGATTACATGGAGCCCTCTTGCTCCTTTGGCTTTGAGACACCTGAAGGAGAAAACAGCCTGGGATCCCAACAAATTAAGCAGGAAGAGAACAGACAATTTGTAAATCTTTTAACCTTGTGTGATAAATTCGAATCCACTTTCAAAATCTATTAAGAAATCCAAAATTACAGATTGGGAAAGAAGCAAAGGTCAAAATTTGTTACCGCCCTATTTGCAACACAAACAATATACTTTGAGGAGCCCACGTCCTCATCAACCGCCTGCAGAAAAGATAGAGGAGATACAATTATAAATCACTGCCTCCTTTCTTCTTCTCTTTAGAAGTACTCCCCCTCTCTAAAAGGGGAATGCTGTGTACCTTGACTATAAAAAAAGATGAGTTAATTAGCCTAATAATGCCAACAGCTACCAAGATAGCTGCATAGAGCTGATACTTGCAGAAGGCACAAAAAGTCAGAGATACCATCGAGTCCTCAGGTCATTGACACAGTAAGATGTGCTCCAGTAGGAACCCCTCAAATCTCTTTCTACTGCACCAAAACGTGATAACGTGGTAATAAAATGAAAAGAAAAAAAAACAAAAAAAAACAAAAAAAAAACCAGCTGGAGCAGCATGGTGTCTAGACAAGAAACAACTAAATATAAATTTTAAGAGGTATTCTGACAAGTCTTCCACGAAGAGAGGCCTGCCCGCACTGACAGGATCTCCAAAGCCAAGGCTTACTGCACCGTGGGCAGAACACAGAGGTACCAGCAGGGAACAAAGGGCTGCTCCTCAGCTCTGTGAAGGGTACGCAGGAGCCCCCTCAGAGCCCCGTTTATCGTCACACAGACGTGCTGGAGGAGAAAGGCCAAATAACCACTTGCATCAGAGGAGAGCAAACAGGGGAGCGATGCCCTCTCCTCCCGGCTACGCACACACGGCAGGTGACCTTGTGAGTCTGTCTCCCTCCCAGCTCCTGAGCCAGGCCTGGCCCCGGGACACGGAGGCCACCGCCTCCCCGGGGGCACCTCCAGGGACTTTAAAAGGCGGCGGCGACCACAGCCTGTGGTCCCACGGCCGGCCACACCCGGCCGGGGCAAAGGGACCCCTTTCCAACCTTCCCCACCCACGGACGGTGGAGGTGTTCCCCCATTCGAGTGAGCGGCCCTGCGGGGACCCACCCGCGGCAGCCAGCCGGCCGCCCTGTCCTCAGGAGAGCGGCGATCTCTGGTGACCGGGCCGGACAGCCCGCGCCCCTCACCCCGGCGCCGCGCAGCACCCTGGGAGCTGTAGTCCTCCCCCCGCCCCGCGACCTACTTCGCCTCCGGACTACAACTCCCGTCGTGCCCCGCGGCCGGCCCGGCCCGGCGCTTCGCCCGACGAGGCAGGGCACAAAATTTTCCACGGCACATGCGCCCTGGGGCCCGCCCGCCCCAGCGCTGCCCACGGCGGGGAACACGCCCCGCGGCCCGGCGCTCGGTACCGCCGGGCAGCCGCCCCCTTCTTCCCTTCTCCTCCCTCTCGGCAGGGACGGGGAGGCACGTCCCCACCCCACGGCTGCGGGACGGTGCCCAGGAGGCCGCAAGCCCCGTGTCGCCCCTCCCCCGCCTCCCCCGCTGCCGGTCCCCGTCCCCGCGGCGGGGTACGCGGGGTCGCAAACGCGGTTCCCAGAACAGCGGAGGGGAAGGTCCCCCTCAAGGGCGAGCTCCCGGCTCCGCACACCCCGTGGGGCACCGCGGCGGCCCCCGAGGATCGGGCTGTGAGGGGTGCAGCACCCCTGGTCCCCCCTCCCGACATCCCCCAGAGGAAACCCAGGGCCCGACCTTCCCCTGCGGCCGCACGACCCCGTCCCAAGGCCGGCCGTGCCCGCGAAGGGCATCTCTGCCGCCCCACCCCCCCCGCCTTCAGGGTGAGGCAGAGCCCCTCCGCCGGGAGAGGGGCCGGCGGCGCCCGGCACAGCCCAGCCCCAGCAGCGCCTTTGTTGTTCCCGAGCTTCTCCCCACCCGGAGCCGGCGGAGGCTGCACCCACCGTGCGGAGAGGGAGACACCCCAGCGACACCTCCCCTCCGCCGGCAGCCCAGGGTGCCCGCCGCCACCCCCGGGCCCAGCCTGCCCCAAGCGGGGCTGAGCCGCACCCCGTCCCCCCATCAGACTGGGGAAGGGGACAGACTGAACAAAATGGTGAACTGGGGCACTGCAAAGTGCCACCGATCCAATGACTTTCATCCCCTAACCCCCCCCCCCCCCCTAAAACCCCATTAATCCTACTCCCGGGGACCAGCAGCCGCACGGTAGCTCCACGGACAGATAAACCACCCCTCCGGGCGGGGAAGGGGACGATGAGCCTCCTCGGGCCGAGCCCACAAAGGGGTGCGGGCTTGGGGACCTGGCCCGAGAAGGTGTGGCGGGGGAGAGAAGCATCCCCGGTCCCACTTACTTCGTCCTCGGCTCCAGAGCCGGCGGCTGTCGGGGGCCGTGGGCGCTGCCGGCAGAGCCCGGACGGTGCGTGCAGGTCTCTGCCCCGTCTCCTCCGTTGCTTTATCCCCAGCGGTGCGGTTCCTCCGCGGGGCGGGCCTAGGGGCTGTGGTGCGGAACACCCGGAGGTGGGAGTCTGGGTGCCTGTGTCGTCGTCGCCGCTGCACCTCTCCCCGCTGGCCCGGAGCCGCCCGCGCCCTGGCCCCAAGTGAGCCAACTCACGGCAAACTTTCACCCTTAGCAACCCCGCGCAGGAATCCGCGCTCCCGCCCAGCGTGATGCGGCCGCGGAGGGCGGGCCGGGACTACTTCCACCGCCCCTCACCGCCCGCTCGGCCCCGCTGCCCGCAGCGCCCCGGGGATCGGGGAGGCTACTTTGATTCCCTTTTTTCTCTCGTTTTTCCTCCTCCCGGCCGCCGCACCGGGGAGCGCCCCGACTGCGGGCGTGAGGGGAAGGAAGGGGCGGGGGGTTTAGCGGGGATGAGGATTGACTTGAGGATTTCCCCAAGCGGCTTAGCCGGAGGCGGGGGGGTGGGCACAGCGAGGGGATCGAACGGGATGTGGGGCGGAAGGAACCATCCGCCGTTCTCCTCGCCTGCGCTCACTACGGCGGCTTGGCAGGACCCGGCGCTGGGGGGCTCTGGGGAACTGGGGCTTCTCAGGGTATAAGCTCCCTGGAGAACCAAGCGGAGCCTCAACAACTCCCGTGCTGGAGCCCCCAGACCCCGCTAACGGCGCGGGCGGTCAGAGTGTGGGGGTGAGGCGCCCCGAAGGGCAGGAGAACAGGTAACCCCGGCTCCTTCCTTCAGTGCAAACCCCTAGGGGCCCCCAGGGACATGCACGGGCGGGCAGGCCGGGGAGCTGCGGACCCATCTCCGGGGACAACGGGGCGAGGCCAAGCAACACCTGCTGCTGTCACCGCAGGGACGGCAGGAGCAAGCACAACACCCCTACAGGACCAGGCCCCAGCACCCCGAGGCAAAGAGGGCGCCTCAGACCCGCCGGCACCGCGCTGCCCGCGGACTACTTTGTCTCTGCACGCCTGTGCGCTTCCGCCTTCAGCTGAGAGCCGGCCCAGCCGCGGCGGAGGCGAGGGACCAGCAAGGTGTGCGAGCGGCGGCCGTGCTAAAAATAACTGCAGCGTGTTAGCAACAGCATTCCCATTGGCTGACTAGGCCGGGCGGCGCCTTCGGATTGGTGAGCTGCCCCAGCCAGTGAGACGAAGGGGGTGTGCGCGGGGGGACGGTGCCGGGGCTGCCGGGAGTTGTAGTGGCCAGGGCGGCCGCGGCCTCTCCCGGCTCCGTTCCGCACCGCTGGGTGTTCGGAGGCTCCGGCTGGGCCGGGCGGGCCAGCAGAGCCGTTACGCTGGTGCCGCGGCTGGTGCAAGGCCACCGCAGCCATCTGGGTCATGGGCGGCTGGCAGGCACCTCTGTCCCCAAAGGCAGAACCTCTGCTGCCTGCTAAAGGCCCTCACCTAGTGCCACGTGGCTTTTATTTGGCAAATAAAACTCAAGAATGAGAAGAAACAAGTGCACTTGCTTTGGGGTAGGAGGGGATATCCAGCCATGGCAACAATAGTCCCCCAAAACAGCTATGCACAGAGAAGCATTACAGGGGGCTGTATTTTTCTCAGGTCTGTGTTTAAAGGGCACCAGTTGCCAGCACACATGGCTCCACGCTCTTATTTTAAGCCAGACTTGTTACCAGTTCTGAGGAAAATGAAGAAAATCCCTACAGCCGCCCACAGGCCATGTACTTTACAGTCCAAGGCTATCACCTTTGGACAGACACTGCCTGCCAAAGGCTCTCCTTGTCCACATGTATGGCAGCTTTTGAGCAGAGTAAAGCACCAAATGAGCGGAAGGGGCACCAAGAATGTCGTTTCCAAGTGCTCCCAGACACGTGCTGGGCGGTTTCCTCAGAGGCGACACAAACAGACCAGGGAGGGAGAACCGGTCTCGGTGACCAAACCACTACTGCAGTCCCTGTCACAGCAGGAGCAGCTTGCCTGGCCCTCAGCTGGGCCTGTGAAACAGGGCCTTTCCTGTTTTGTCTTGGTTCTGAAGAATTCCCAAGGAAATCCCATTGTAGAATCACGTTCCATCTTGGAAACAGATCTTCTCACTAACACAGTTACATCTGTATGCTTAATTTATCACCCATTTTCAAAGGGGACAAAGACCACAGACACTTCCTGACCTGCTCTGTGTCCCCCAGGTTAAATAATTCTGTGTAGCAACCATCCCCCAAGTGCAAAAATACAAAGTTCCTCTCATGCCACATTTCCACAAAGGTCCTCCACATCTTTCTGGGTTTGGTTTGTCCTCCCTCCCTCAGGAACCCTTTACCAACTGAAGAGGACTTCTTTTAAAGCCAGCCAACACCACGCATTAAGAAATCTGTTAATGCTTTCCTGCCTAGCCACAGTGCTACAGCAGCCATCCTTGCCCATTTTCCCACTGATAAAAAAAAAAACGAACAAACCCAAAACTAAAAAAACTAAAAACAACTTTTGAAGTGTTTTTCCTCTTTTCTTTTTTTTTTTTTTTTTTTTTTTTTTTTTTTTTTTTTCCCCCCGCAGGGGAAGGGGGAGAGAGGAAGAGAAGGGGAAGATTTATGACAGCTATTACGGGCAGCCTTATTTTCATCACTCCTAGTTTAAAAGGAATTGAGTTACAAGATAATACTTGTCGTCCCCCCCCCAACACTCCCTTGCTTTGCTGGAAACGAAAATCAAGCTGTCAGACAGAGATCAGGAAATTAAAATGACTGCACTATTTTTAGCATCATTAAGAAAAAAAGGCAATTACATATCTAAAATTCTGTTGTTGTTTTAATAAGGTGTTACTAAGAAGATGTTACACATTAGGGCTCTTCAAAATAGTTGTGCCTTGACCGTGCTCCTTTAATTATTGCATCGCTCTGGGTACACATGCAGGCAGAGGAATTCTGTCACAGTATCCGCTCACGCATTCTTGGCCATTTGGCTATTACGTCAAAGCAAAGCTACTGAATCACGTGCGCACGGGGAGAGAAGGAATTGCCAAGCTGCTGGAACTGAGCTCGTTTTCCCGGGTTCTTTAATGCCAAGGAAGGGCAGTCAGGTCATAATCGGGTGTAATTAACACCGCCATATCCCAAATCCTCTTTACATTCAAGTCACATGACAAGCTCAAGGAAATGAAAAATTATTTCCTGCTATTGAAACAGGCAAACAACATCTCCAACTGATCCCTGTAATGAGAAAATAACAGCTCCTGTGCAGATAAGGTTTCAGAAGCAGGATTTTGTCTGCACCTCCCGCAGGGAAAGCTCACAGGCAGACATAAGGCCCTTGCCTACCTTCTTTTTTTTTTTTTTTTTAAAAAAAAAAGAAATGTACTGCTTCAGGCTCAAGGGCTTTGTCAAGACATGGTCTAGATGATTCAAAGGACTGGAGATGTGTTATCGAGCTATTCACTGAGCTCAGTTGTAGGTGTGGCTGGTAGTTGGTCTGAAGAGGTAAAAGGGAACATCTACATCTCAGAACACAGGGATGCCTCGTTAGTAATGGCAACAAAGAAGCCAATACTTAACAGGCCAAGAGGTCCCATGTTCCCACACCCCAATGTAAAATGCCCTTCGACCTTGTGCTCTGGTCTGCAGTACCGCCAGCAAATCTACTGGACAAGTACTTAAAAAAAAAAATCTATTTAGGTAAGAAATACTGCACTTTTCTAGGGCCCCTGCCTAAGTTTCATTTGCTGGTGAACAGAAATCATTACCGTGCAAGCAAGGCTGAGTTTTTCTAGGCTACCCAACTGTATCCATTACCCTTGTCTGAATTAGCAGCTTCAGGGCAATGTCCTGTCCGTGCTCTGAAAGCAGCAGAGCTGAGCACCAGCAGCATTTGGCATTCTCCCCAGAGCTGTCTGAGCAAACAAGGCAAAGGGGAAAAAGCCTGTCCCCTCCCTCTGTCCACCTGCCCAGTGACTCAGAACAACTCAAAATGGCAGCTTAACTCTCACTGCTGACGGAACGCAGACCGATATACCCAGCGGTCACAGTGAGGGCACCAGGAGCGCCCAAAAAGTACGTATGCTCAGCCATTTTTGGGGGTGGGGGAAGGGACGGGGACACTCATTTCTCTATAGCAACCCCTGCCTGGCTGTTCCTGCTTAATGATTGTGAACAAGGACTGCTCTAAAATTAGATCTTCTAGAGGTCCCTGCAGCCAGGGCAGTAACTCAGAGACAAAAGAAATAATTCAAACTTCATTACCTTCTACCTTCACCAAAAAACTTTTGTTATCTTAGAAACTTCTGGGAAAGAAAAAAATACGCACAAACCTTCTGCATTCCTAGTGTGATAATTTGGGTGGCCTGACTGAGAGCAAGTGATAAACTCTGGTTGAAGTGATAAAGTTCCAAGTACAAAAAAATCTGCATGTCATGCCCTGCTTTTAAAGAAATACAGAATATAACATGGCTGCTCCCTAGCTCTGACATGGGCTTCCCAGTCAGGAACGTGGCAACTGCCTATTCAGGTAGAATTATTTTCAGAGAGTGAGTTTGTTGGAACCAAAGAACCAGTTTTCTCTGAACATCTTGGCAAATGGCATCCACTTTAGTAAAAATTAATCAGAAGCTGTGTAAGGGAACCATGGTGCAGGGAAGAAGACATACAGAGAGTCTCAGGACTGGAAAAAGCTTGGAAGAGAAACCTGACAGAATTACTGGCTGGGAAGGAGAGGGAGGAGCAGCTGAGGTAGCTGCAGGAACAGTCCCAGCTAGAGCCAGCTGCAGCAGGAAAAAATGACTTTTAAGGGAAGGATGATCACAGCTTGTCTGTTTTCACTCTTATCTAAAACACCTAAATGTCTGGAGCAGGTAGAAGAGGCATTTAAGCCAGAGAGAAGTTAAAGAGGAATCAGTAATAGCCTCAGGGGAACAACTGAAACCCTGGAAGGGGCACAAAACAGACTCTACACCCCAAAACCGTGCAAAAAGAATCTCATTACTGTAGCACACGCTTTGCTCAGACAGTGAAGACTTTAAGCACTATGGTGCACGCTGAGCTAGGACCCCAATTTAACCATCTGAGGAGTGCACACACTTGTAGGAAACTCAGTTCCACCTCTGCATAAAGGCAGCCATTCCCAGATCTCTGCTGAGCTAACAGACCGCTTTTAGCATGGACTGGTATTTGACAAACAAGCAGCCTCTGGTTTTCAGTATGTGTACGGCTAATAGTGTAGAACACAATAGTTGGTTTCCAGTTACAGCAGGGAAGGCTTTAACTTATTCACAAGAACAGGATAGCGAGTCAAATAGCTTAGTAGGTTTTAGAAAGGGATTGGATGTTTGCATGGTGAAACAACATCCACAGCTGTATTAGCTCGGATAAGGGTTACAAGCTCAGCGATCCTCACGCTATGGGACAAAATGATCAGTGGCTGGGATCACAGGCAGACAAAAGCGAAAGCCATTCCCTGAAGCTCCTTGCAGCAAGGTCACATGGCCATAAGCAGGCAATATCAGAAACCAGATAAGCCATTGTGCAGGTCTAGCTGGGCTAATCCTGCATGTCCCCAGAAAGCTCCAGAGAGGCTAGGCATGGAATGAACTAGAGAGGAATTCTTGTTACACAAAAAAAACCACCCAAAAGAATAAGCTTTATTGCTATGCATCCTACAGAAATGGTTACAAGAAAGGGCCTTGGATTAATCTATCAAAAAAACCATGGAACAGCTGTGCTCTCCCTAGGAAGGCACCAGCCATGAGCAGGTTCCTTACAAAAGAGGGCAGCACAGAAATATACTGGAGGAAGGCGGGGGGCGGGGTGAGCAGACACATGGCATTGCCGCTCTATTCCTCAACGCTGATGTGTGGGGAGAGGCTTGGTAAGAACATGCGCAGGGTGTTTCCCCACATCAGAAAGGATGCTTGTTTTTTTTTACTGAGCTGGTCTCCTCCACATGTAAATATTTGCCCACCAGGATTTTTATAGCAAGCTGAGACACCTACTAGCAGAGCTTCTGAAAAGGCAAGAGACAGTAATCCTCATTTGTTCTTTCTGATAGTCAGTTTGATCAAATTTCAGTCCCCACTGTTACTTCTCCAACCTCAAGTATACTACTGATTTTGTACTGCTTTAGAAAAAAAATAACTATTATTGAAAAACTGTTAAGTCCAGAGATGATCCAAGACTCTTGCCAACCTGACAGGAGGCGCAGCCATGTACGGATAGGATCACCTCTTCTTGAAGCCATACTTTTTCCTTTCGTAGAAGAGGTCTGTCTTGGAACTGCCCAGGTTGACGATCTTAGGACAACCATCCCTCTATAAGAAGAAAAAAGGATGTAAGTTAGGAGATGGGTAAACAGAACTACATCATCACTTACATAGTTCTAGTCAGTTCTCAGTTCCCATCCTCCTCACCCTGTCCTTAACACACATTTCAAACATCTGTGCAGACAAACTGCCCTCTAGTTCTGGTTTTTCTAGCAGCCAGAGAGTTGAACAGAGGACAGATGCCTTTTTCACATTACTCTAGGACATTCTCTTCCTCAGGGTGAAGATGGAAAACAGCTTGTATAAAATCAGCAGTTTAATGATAATGATGCTCAGTACCTCAAGACTGGATTATTTCTAAATTAGGATAAACAGGATTTATAGGGCCCTTTCCTTTTCTTCACCAAAAAGAATCTTGTTGCTTTAGATGTCATCAAACCATTCTTGTGTTTAGGGACACTCTCAGCTGTGACAGCAGAACTGAATCTCAGATTTCCTGCATCCTGGATTGATTGCTGCAGAGGCTGTATGGTCATCTTGGGAGAGGATAGCTATTCACAGGAACTATATGGATACATCTTGTACCTGAATTCCAGTAGACAGTGAGAAAAAAGCCACAAGAAAGCAAGAAAGGGAGTGGGGGAGACCCACCTCAAAGGTGTGGTTGCAAACACAAATCTTGGTGTACCAGGGAACATTTGTCCGTGAGCCACCTGAGCCCAGCATCTGCATAACTCATAAGAGCAAAATGGTGTGGTTTGCAACAGCAGTTGCGAGGGGCCCAGCAGGCAGAGGAACACATGTCCTTGGCTGTTGTTTAAGCCTGAGTGGATTAGATTTGGAAAGCCTCTGCGCAGGTGTCAACCACTGTAGAAACTGCGCTCAAGCTGCCCCATCAATACCTGCTCCTGTGCAGGAGATGCAACTCAGTGGGGAGGGTCTGCATGGTAGAAATAACAGGAGCGGGGGGGAAAGAAATCATCTCTCCCCCATACACCTGCCACAACCCATCTCTAGCTACTCTCTCCTAATTTGATTCTGAAACTCAATAGTAGGACTCTTCCAAGCCTTGCCTCCCACGATCCATGGAGTCTGTGACAATCTTGACATCATTATTGCAGGGCTCTGTTCATTCTTCCACCTCCTCTTAAGGAGGCAGCACACAAGCGTGCTCTTGTCCCCAATAAAATATTACTTTTTGCAACTCAGAGCTGTCCTGGTGACAAGGCAGGATTTTGGCCCTTACCCACAAATAGAAACGAGGTGAAACGACACCTCATTCCTCCCTCCATCAGAACAAATGTACCAAGAGTAACCAGGCCCTTTGCCTCATGCCCAACAGCATTCCACCTCCTCCATTCTAGTATTTGTTTTCTTCCCTTTTAGTATTTGTTTTCTTGCTTCACTATCTTTTTCAGCCTTTCTCCGAGGATGATGCAAGTGCTGTGACTGAAACCTCAGGATGTTGGAGCACCAGGTACAAAGCTCTGTCCATCTGCTTTTCTTACTCACTTCAGCACAAGCTACCATAATTGTGACAGGCAGCACACAACTATTCTCCTTCTAAGCATCCTACACCTGTGCCAGAACTTTTCAATCCTGCAAGTCAATCATGCCAAATCTGCTGTTTCAGACCTGCAACTTCACATCTGCAATAATCACTAACATTTGAGTTTGTTGGTACAGAGCAAGTGTCTTCATCCACAGCAGCCTTCACCCAGCTCTCAAAAATACTTGAGTTCTGACATATCATTCTCCTGCTCCTCCAGCTCTATGTTTTCTACAAGCCTCCTTTGCAGAGCAGCTGGCTATTTTATAACTGAACCAGACACGATAAACTACAGTAAGCATAGGTTATGAAAAACACCTATTGGGAATCAATATGAATTAGTAAAAATAAAACTAACCCTATTTTATTAATGACTTATGAAGCCAGGTATCTTGGTTCCAAAGGCAAGTGAACAAAACTATGGTTTCTCACAGCATTTCTGAAGTAGGAGGCAGCACCACCATCACAGAACTTGTATCCATATTTAGATACCAAGAAAGATTATGGTCCTGTCAAATCTAATGACTAAATTCAGACAAGGACCTGCCCCTGTCCTGAATTTTGCTGCAGGCCTCTACAGAAAACATAGCACTGCAGAGAATTAAACCAGCAACTCACTCAGATGAGCATGTTCGTCTAATCAGTTCGAACCATTTTCTCAGCATGTTCTCCACTGTCATTAGGGGGTGCTGGAAACGACATTTGTAAAGTACAAAAACCCAAACAATCTTTAACAGATGCTCTCACAGCTACCAGGTCGGTATTCTGATGATATTGCAACTGTGAGCATCCTGTTCTTGCTTCTCCCTAAGGTCTTTCTACCACTTCATTTGCAGTTCTTCACCTCTTGCACTCATGGTGTTGGAAATTAACAAACACCTTACAGGGGGTGAACAGCTGCCTCACTTCTTGTGTGCAGTATCTTTCAGCACAAGAAGATTAAACAGCACTAACTATAGAAAAAAAGGATCATTACACCTCGGTCAGTGACTGATAGTGTACTTGGAATGAGAAGCGGCTCCTACCACAGCCTTTGCAATGTCCATAATCTCTCTGACCCTGATAAAACCTAGGCTGAGAGATCAACAAGATTAACAACTTCAAGCTGTAACAAGCATTATGGGGAGGAAAGGAACTGTGAGCGTAAAGTGCAAAGTAGTCACAGATCCTTCAACATGAAGAGAGCTACGAAACCTTAAAATGCTGTGATACTTCGAAATGCTTTGCAAGCATAGAGAACTACCAACAAGGGAAGAAAGGTACAAGGTAATGAAAACCAGTGCCAATATTGGTAGTGGAACCCAAGCATCCCATGACCAAACACAAATTTCAGTAGCTCCAAGCCCCTTAAAGATAAACATGGCTACTAAATAAAGACATAATCAATTCAAGAGTAGACTGGATGACAACGTACATCTTTTTCCTGGATGGTACACTCCTTGCAGTAGTAGGCGTCAGACACTCCTGGACCCCCGCAGATCACACAGCGCCCTTGGTACGAGCCGTAGTTACACTCATCACAAATGCGCACAAGAGTGCAGGGCCGCACGTAGGAGTCACAGATCACGCATTTTCCATCACCTGCAAATACAGCAGAGCCTTTGGTTACAGAATGTCCTTTTCTCCACCCCTACATAGAAAATGAAAAGCTTCCTAGTCAAAGAACTTGCTTGTACAAAGACAACACAACTGAACTTCAGAAATTTATTTGCAGGCACTGAGTGCAACTTTGTATTCGCACACAGACTTGAGAGGAACAAGGGCCAGTAGCCTAGAATATTTTTTAAATTTAATCATGCATTCACAATCGGAGAATAAACCCAAAGTCACTTCTGTGATTAACTAACACCTGCATAGATCATACCATTACTTTTACCCTGAATTTTTCACTTGTGAAAAAAAAATGCTGGACTGACAGGACTCGTGTCCTTACCTACACAGAAGCAGCAGTGCAAGCTTCTCCCACAGTGCCACATCAACAAAAGTCTGGAGTTACTATCCTCAAAGAGATGAGAAAAGAGATTGTACTTGTGGTCCCTTTAATCCTTCATCTGTAAGAAGGCCAAGGAAAGGGCAAACTGGCATAAACAGCCATTTCACAAAAGCTGCTCTTGCTTTCTCACAAGGAACTGAGTGAAATTCAAGTACTCATATCATACAGGCCAGCAGCCATCAGATGCCATTGATGGTCTCTGCTGCGCTGGACGTTACCCAAAACACTGACCTAAGGATGAAAGGCTTCGTATTCTATTACCAGTTCCCAAGGCATCTTAATCCTGACTCCCACAAACAGCTCATCTAACCTGCTTTTAAATCTCCAGCACGACAGCCCTCAACTGCTACCAACGGGAATGTTTCACTGCTGAGTGCTCTTGAAAACAATCTTATTGCTTCAGGCTGTGCTTCTCCCCACTTTGCTTATTTTCATACTATTTTTGAGTCACAAACTAGTCATCTTATTTGTTCTGCTCCCCAACAAGGATCTAATGACAGATCATACTCTTTCTTTCCTGCTACAGTTGAGTACTGGCATTTGATTCTGTGGGCTTTTTCTGTTTTAACTCAAGATGTTCTCCCTCCCACCACTTCTTCTTCTCCTAGATGCTGAAAAGAAACTTTTCTCAAGGTGTGAAGAAGTCAGATTCCCAAAATGCATTTTTCCCCTGCTTTGAAATGATCAGCCTGTTTGTTTTGTACTACAGATTATAAGGAACCAATCAAGAAGTCACTGTAGCTGCAGCTACGGAAAATGCTGGCAGCACATACTCTAGAACAGCACGTCTTTGTGTGACAATCTATTTGAGCATTTAACTTTACAAATGTTCATTGATTTACACTTGCAACACACAAGTAACTCTTTCCATCTCAACAAGCGACATCAAGTTTGTGGTTAAAGCAAAAACAGAATCCAATCCCCAAATCCAAACTTTATGCTCTAACCACAGCACCATGTTCTCAAGTAACTATATATAGAAGCTATACTTACATTTTTCACAAAGTCTGCCAATTGCTATAAGAAGAAAAAGAAGAAAAAAAATTATTTGAGGCAAAAGCAGGAGAAAAAGGTAAGTCACTATAAGCTTGAGTGTCAAATAATTATCTTCTGCAGTGAGCAGTCTTAAAAAAAGTAAACCATAGGAACAGTTTGAGCATAAATATAAACATATTTATAATAAACAATATATATCCTCCTGGAGGCATTTACCAAGACCAAAATTTAGATGCACTGTGAGTGCACAATGGCACCCACTAACAGTAAGAAAATGCACATTGATTATTCCAGTTCAAACACAGCCAATGTACCTGACCAAAGGAAATTCTACACACAAGTTTTGGCATAGCTTTTACACTGTTTTTAATGAGACCAAAAAAAAAAAAAAAAAATAAAGTGTTTATTTGATTTAAGGCAGCCCAAATAACTTATTCACTTCAGAACACTAAGGTAGTTAAATGTATCTTAGAAGTCTTGCCACTTGTCTAGGAAACTCACAACAACGATGTTAGTAACGCAGATAAATGCCACAGCTATCAAGTTCTAAAGGCCGCATGTCCACATTCACAAAGACTAAATAGTGATTCAGTTGAAGTTTGAAGGTCAAGGGATTTGCCAGGCTGGAAATTAATTTTCAACACAGACAGACTGTTAGCTACATTAACTATTCTAAAAAGAAGTTTTCTATGGATGTTTTACTATGAAAAAACATCTGGAAAACATATCTCAATTTCTAATCTTGTATAAGACTTCTTTAGCAGAACAAATTCTGACCTAAGCAACAAGAACAAAACTCATTATCTGTACATAGGTGTAACCTAGGAGATAATTTTATCTTGCCGACAGAAAGCTGCTTCAGCACATTCTCCTGGCTGTACCGGTATGGCCAGCACAAGAGCAAAGTACATTAAAATAGTATTTTTCTGTGTTTAGCCATCAACTTAATCCACCTTTCTCCCCACCTGAGGAACAAGACCCCGCGGGTTGGCCCGGGTTCAAGCCATTCAGCTCTGTGCAGAGCGGCCCCGGAGCACCCGCACATCGGGATGGAGCCCCGGGGGCAGCGCCTAGGGCCGGGCCGGGGGCCTCCCTTACACAGCCGCCTCTCCCGTTGCGGGGAGCAACCCTTAAACCACAGCAGAACATCAAAATACAATAAAATAGTGAGTGAGGAATGAGGGAGGAGCGGGGGGGGGTGTGCCCTTCCCCCACCCCCCTCGCCAGGCCTAACGGCCGCGCGCACGCCTAACGGCCACTAACGGTACGCGCGCGCGCGCCTTCCCCTCGCCCAGCAGCAGAGAGGGGGTGATGGGGGAGCCCCTGCGGGACTCACTCACCCACGCCCGCCTGCTTGCGGCAGAAGATGAGGTCCGGGTGGTGCTTGGCCATGACGACGCGACACCCGCCTGCCGCCCTGCGCGCTCACCTCCGACCCGCGCTCCCGCCACCCCCGGTCCTGGCTGGGGTGAGGACAGCGCCTGCTAAAGCACCGGAACGGGAACGCTGAAGCGCAAATCGTGCGGAGGGCTGCCGAGAAAACTCTCTCCGAGGACCTGCTCCACCGTTAACCTTCCCCCGCCCAGAGGAGACCCACATCGCGACCGGTGCCCCTCTTCTTGGTGCAAGTACCTCCCTGCCAGGACCTGAACAGCACTGCCCCGCGGCGCCCCCGCCCGCGCGCCGGAGGTACCAAAAGGGCCGCGTGACGCCATCGGGGCGCGACTTCATCTTTGTCAGTGAACAAAATGGCGCCGTACTGCGTCCTGGCGGCTCGGCTCAGGGTGAGCGGGGCGGCGGCG
Source organism: Pampusana beccarii (assembly GCA_013399365.1). Lineage (NCBI taxonomy): Eukaryota > Metazoa > Chordata > Aves > Columbiformes > Columbidae > Pampusana > Pampusana beccarii. The sequence continues at coordinate 852,798 of VWYH01009016.1, forward strand.
GCGGGCGCGGGGGCGGCGGTGACGGGCGGGAGGGAGGGAGGGAGCCGCGGCGGGGCAAGGACTGTTACCCGCCGGGTTGGCGGGCGGCTGCAACCAGCGTTCTGGGCCGTCCCCGGCTGTCCACGCCTCCGCGTGTAGGTCAGCGTGTCCCCGGCGCGGCCCCGCGCCCCGTTTCCATGGCGATGGCGGGGAGGCCGTGGCGGCGGTGGCGCGGCCGCCTCCCGGGCCCCCGGGCAGGGCGCGTCCCGCTGCCGGGCCCGGCTGGCCCTCAAGGTGAGCGCAAGGTGAACGGGGAGGCGGCCTGGCCCGGCCGGGCCCCGCCGCGGTGGCCGCGGTCTCTGTCAAACCCCGAGCGCGGTGGGGCGGTGAGCCCGAGGGCGGAGGCCCTAACGGTGAAATACAAAGCCTTTTCAGGAGCGCTGCTCCTTTCTTCCTCTCGTCTTCTATTTCCTACCCTTATCAGCGGGCACCAGCACAAGGTGACTCCTCGTTGTGTGAGTGCAAAGCCTACCTTTTGGCAACATTGCTTCGAAAATCTTACTTTTAATGTGAACAGAGGCCCATGGGCAAAAAATATGCCAAGGTCTGTATATAAACAGGACCTAGGAAGACTGAAAAAGCAACCTGAATAGGCACATAAACTGCCTTTTTTCCCAAGGCAGTGATGGTGATTCTCACAGCCTTGACTGTCATGACCTCTAAAAAAATCACATTTGCTTGTAATGTGAACTCGCCACGGAGATTCTCTTACTAGAGACATTATTATGTTTAGTGTGTACTCAATAATAAAGTTTTCATGATATTTTAAACCCTGAAAGGCAAACGTTAGGATGCAATTTTATTTCTTTAGGGCTGCTAACCAGGGTAGGGAAGCCTGTGTGCCCCTCAGTAAAGCACGTGATGAAGTCTGGCAATTTAACTTATCTGTTTGCCATTTGTGACCTTGGCCAATGTGTTCCCTTTTCTTAAAGAGTCGAATTAAGAACTTGGCTTCTAGTATTCTGAAAGTACTTTGTGAAGCTTAATTCATGTTTTATATTACTTCCTTACTTTAGAGGTAGGTATTTCTGTAGAGTATAGCTTTTTTAATTTAAGCAAAAGTTGCAGAATAGCACCGTTTCAGTTAACTTGATATATTCATTCTCAACTGTTAAATAGTTTTTCATTTGTACTTTGAACAGAAATCACTATTCATAAAACAAAGGCAATTCCTTTATTAGGCTAATGATTTGGTTCTCGTTGTATGGTGTGTCATTGCATGAGAACAAGCAGTCATTTGCTAAAATTGATATTGTATAATTTAAACCAAAGGCTCTGCTAGCACACTGAATATGGGGAATTTAGTATTCTAGGAGGCTGTCTTCTATTATCAGGCCTGGGTACATGTTTGTTGTGGTTTTTTTTTCCCTCCTATGAAAGACTAAATCTGTGATTGTAATGAAACATGCATCTAGGTGATCTCTTTAGGAGGCTTTTTTTTTTTTTTTTTCCCCGTGTGTAGCAGCTTGGAAATTAATGGTTATGAGAATCACCTCGCCAATCATTGTGATAGTGCCAGCATTGACCATGGCACGTATTATTAAGTACTCATCTCCCATCCTAGAACTGTTTTGGAATTGGAACTGCTTACCTCTGAGGGAAATAAATTATAATTAGCCTGATTTGGGCTGACTGTTCTACTCAAAGTTCAATTCTTCGAATAGCCTTGAAGAGTCAAGATCTTTTTCATGCCTATCCGAGAGATGCTTTTAGTAGCATCCCATTTCTCAAGCCACGTTGACTGAGGTTTGTCTGAAAGAGCAGTACTGTAAAATTCTAAACTATCTGAAGTATCAGGGGCTTATTGAAGGCTTTCTAGGTAAGTACTGACATTATGTATGGGCAGCTTTGTGTATGCTGGCTTGCAGCAGTCTTGGCTAGAGCTGAAGTCATCATCAGAACCCTAATTTTGGTTGTTCTTTGGAGGTGGGGTCTAGAAAATTAGACTGTATTTGCAACTTGAGTATACCACGCTGCTTTTTTTAGGCTGAATCGTGGTAAACGTTGGAAACTTGGCCAGTGCTCTTAGATCAAGGAGGATGAGGAAACATGGTATTTTGGGTTTCAGCTAGGATTTCTAGGACTCATTTCCCAGATCGGAGTGCATGTAGTACAGTTGCTGCTCTTTTGAACATGAGGTTTTGCTTAGTGGACTTGTCTAACATATCTGTTGCCAAAGTATAAGTTAGTTTTTTAATCCAGACTCCCCACTGTAGTGAGGTAAATGCGAGATAGCTACCTTTTCAAGATGAGCTTTGAAAATCTGTGAAGATATTAAGTGTTGACCTCCTTACAGAGAATTCAAAATTAATGACCCATTTAATAGCCTGGCTTTTTTGTGTCTTTTAAGGAAGCTTTTTGCCTGCCAAAATACCAATAGATTTAGGAGCCCTATCATGATTACTGCCATTTCTGTTACTGAATAAGGACACTCAGGTGCTGGGCTAACAAATTTAATGCCAGATGAGGTCACTTGGCAGCTGTTTGCTGGGTAGTGAATCTGGAAATTAACAGTTCCTGGATAAAAGGGGAAATGTATAGAATGCTGGCTGCTTGCTTCCCTTGGCTGTTGGTCTCAAGGCATTTCTCACTACTCAGTAAAAAACCACCACAGAAGCCCCCCAGACCACCTACTGTTCCAGGAAAAGAGCAAGAGGGAATGAAACCAGAAAGTCTCAGGCTTGTGGCTTTTCCTTAATCTTGTAGTTCTACCACCCGATTTCTGAGGATGCAGTGGAAGCGTGACAGACATGGAGAACTGACAGGTGTGATGAGTGATATAGAATCATAGACCTATAGAATCATAGAATAGTTTGGGTTGGAAGGGACTTTCAAAGGTCATCTAGTCCAATACTCCTGCAGTGAGCCAGGGACATCTTCAACTAGATCAGGTATATGTTGTAGATTCTTTATTAGGAGAGGTCAGCCTTTTGAACCAGGCAGTGTACGCTGTTGCTCATTGTTGGTGGTGTATACTTAGGTTTGCTGGACACCAACATGAGAGCAATTGTATCGAATCAAATTTATTCGCAACAGAGTATAGAGATGTGGGATGAGATTTAGAACCCAGTAGAACAAAGATAGCACTTTTAAAATAGGTGCCTTTTATAAGTGTTATGTAGACAAAAATTATTCTCTAGTCTTCTGAAAATTGATTTGCCACAGTGATTATTTTTTCCGCAGTCTTACTGGCCATCACAGAAACAGACCTTCAGTTTTCCAGACTTCTCTGCCAATCTCTGTGTCCAGACAGGATCCTTCACCTCAAACACTCTCCCTTCCCACTTCTGGTAGCCTGAAGTTGTGGTCAAGCACAAGTCAACTACTTTGTGTTGCTACTTCTGTGATTACCATTAGAATATTTATAAAGTATTTGAATAAGTACATTTCATTTAGCCATTTCCAGAAGTAAAAAGGGACCTAGACATGTCTGCTCAAACTGAAAATATTTTATCTGAATTCTATCTGAAAAGTTTCTTTGTGCTTGCCTCTTTTTGGAGAGCCCTGCTTCAGATTTTTATCGTAGTCAGCTTTGGTCGCAGGCAAGACTAGAATGCTAGGAAGGCTCTGCCGTTACTTGAATTTGCAAATCTGTTCTTCTGTACACTGAATTATGGTGAAATTTAGCTTTCAGTTTACTGGATGGTAAGGGGGAACTCCATTAATCATTTGTGTTCCAGGGTTAGTTTGGGGGGTGGAGAAAGAAAGAATTACTGCATTAAACCAAAATGCCTTTCCTGGTCTGGACAATAGATTATTTTTCCATGAACACTGATGAAATCTTTCTATGTTTTTTCCAGCCACTCCAACAGTTGGAGACTTTCGCAAAATAGTGGGTATCTTGTGAGGTAAAGACATTTGCACAGCAGTAGTTATGCTGGGTAAATGCTTAAGGAAAAAAAAAACAAAACAAACAGACAGGACAAAACAAATGGAAGTTACATGGCTATTAGGTAAAGAGCAGCTTATGTGTGTTAAACAATGAGAAGCTGGGTTGTGTTTGATTTGGGGTTTGTTCCTTTTGGGTGAGTTGTTTTGCTGGGTTTTTTTTGTTTGGTTGGTTGGTTTTTTTGGGGTTTTTTTGGTGGGTTTTTTTTTTGTTGCAAGGAGGAAAAGTTTCAACTCTGACACCTGTGACGTTCTGGAAGTTCTAAGCTTAAAGTGCGGCACAGTGAAATTCGATGACTGGGTTTCGTTTGCACTCCTGGAGGAGCAGTGCCCTCTCTTGTACCACCGTGTTCACTTACTTACTTCAGATATTCTTTGATGAAAGTTGTGTCCAGTTGCTGTAGGTCTATGTTGCTCCTACCGAAAGCTGTTTATCTAATAGCTTAGGATTGTTTGGTAATAAAACAAACTACACCTTTATTGCCAGTGTGCTGGTTATTCTGGTCGTGCCTCAATTTTCTGAACTTTGTATTGTATAAGATATGAACAAATGTTATCAAAAGGACAATAAAACAAGAGATTTGGATAAAATTTAGTGACGTCTCATTGATTGTCATTATTTCAGGCAAAGTTTTCAATGCTGGTAACAAGAAAACTGGAAAAAATGTTCACAGGGAAAAATTGCTTGAACAGATCTGAATAATTCACTAGCATTTTTGACAAGGCAAAACCAGTGGTAGGTACTGTGCAAGGAATATTTGCTGATTTATGATCATATATACCAAAGGGATATTTAGTGCAATACTTCTGTGTTTATTAACCTGCACTTACCAAAACCTTATAATGCTGAAGTAGAGGATGAATAGAAAAAACAGGATTAAGATCAGAGTGTAATACTGGAGGAGGAAGAACTCTGAACTCTTGTCCTCAGTCTGTTTCCAGACTTCTAGGGCCGATGACTGGGAATTTCAAAGGATATAAGAAATGCATGTGCCAGCTCCTTTGAAGTTTTTCTGGAGGCTGCCCTCTGACTCAGTTTTCGAAGTTGCGTGAGAACCTTTTAACCCTGGGCACTGACCTGCCTCTTTCAGGTCAGGTGCTGTGGAGGTGCATCACCATAGCCTGCCCTTCTCCCATGTTCCACGGAACTGTTTCCCCACGTGGGGTGCCAAGCCAAATTTGGGCTTTTTTTCTGTGGCATTTTCCGCCGATGCGTTCAGCTCACAGTGTAGTTCATCTGTCTTGCTGTTAACTGATGTGCAGGGCAAGTGCGAGGCTTTTCTTAAGGGAAAGGTGAAGATGCCTTTGTGAGACAAGATAAAGAGCACGTAGATCCGTGCAGCCAGGTTGGTAAAGCTGATGTGTTTGTTCCACATCTTACCTCTCTCCTGCTCTGCGTTACATCACAGGCCAGGCACGTACATCAAAGTCACTCCAGCTAGTGTTGAAATGTGGCTCACCTTATGTGGAAATATAATAAGCTTTATGAAGTTATGCAGGGACCCTGCATAGGTAATTTAGTATGTGATGGTGGAACAGACAGGTATCTGGTCAGTCCCACACTCTGTCACCTGCCAGTCCTTCAATATAAACTCAAAACCAGTGAGCCAATACAAACATAGGGTTAGCTTTCTTTGGAAACTGCACAGGTTCTTCTCCATCATGGCTGTAATATGTCAGGACTATACCAAACTGGTTTTTGCTTAATAACTATTTCAGCATTGCCTGAATGCAAATTTTTCACTGAAAGCTTACGGCATCTGGTGCTATAAATAGAAATGTAAAATTATTTGCTAAAAGCTACCCATTCTGGGTAACTGGTGTCTCACCGTTTAACATAATACATGGTATTATGTGATTAAATATTCGTTGGGTGCCTTTAAGAACCTTGGCAATTTTTTCTGTTCCTCAGTCTGTAGAATCCCAGGAATAACAACTGAAAACCAGCTGGTTTATTGATATGTTATAGGAATTCACTCCGCAAGGTTCCATTGCTAATACTCTCCTTTTTCCAGCATGCCTTGAATGGTGGGATACGACGGTACCATGTTGCTCCTGTCCTATGCCAGCGGGCCAAGGTGGCCATGAGCCACTTTGAGCCCAATGAATACATAAATTATGAAAAGCTGGAGAAGAACATCAACATTGTCCGTAAGAGGTAAGAGCGGAGGAGGTGACGGGTCAATGTGCAGAATTTAGCTTTGTGGTGATGGGAGAGGAGAAAGAAAATGTTGTGGAGCCCTGGCATAGGGAATATTTACTGGGGAGAGCAGCTTTGAGCAGTGGCAGTCGCAAACGTGGAACATGAGTTGTAGTGTCCCCAGGCAGTGGTGAAGCACTGTGGGAAGGGTTGAAGGTTGTGATGAAGCACTGTGACATGCGGAGAACCAGGCCAGTGCAGAGGAGGTGCTAGAAAGGGCTCTGTCCTCTTTGTTTAATGCTCTCCTTGAGAAGCCTTCATATTGACCCTTGCTCCTTCCTGGGGAAGCAGCACGTGGGCAGTGGTCATTACAGGCTAATGTTCCTTTGCACTGTATTTTGTCAGTGAATGTTCTCCCGGGCTCCACTGTAGGCATTAGGCATGGAAAGGAGGGCTAGGAATCCGGAAAGGAGGGCTAGGAATCTGTAGCATATGTAAACACAGTGGCCTTAATCTGCTGATAGAGGCTTTTGTGCCTGAGTTGTCATTCCTGCTCCACTTACCTCGACAGTGGTTTGTGTGACATGTCCTTCAGAGTTTGCATCCTTTGTTAAATGCAGTAGCTCTCATTTCAAGTCGTTGTATCTACTTAGTTGCTTCCCAGAAGATCTCACCACTGACATAAATAGATTCCTCAACTGATACAGCTACACGATGAAAGGTCTGAGGTCATGAAACTCCACTTAGATGTACTTGTTTTCTGTGGGATATCCTGTATTTGTGAATTGAGTCTGACCTCTGTCTCACCTCCACATTTGCTGTCCTGAGGTCTGACTCAAGAAATGAGCAGAGTCAGTGTTTCTTTTACTGTATAAGAAGATTATAAAAGAAAGCACAAAGTGACATTAGTCCATATGCTCTTGAACTTTCTGGACTGAGCCCTTGTTTTAGCTGGCTGCCAGCTGATATTTTAGTGCTGTAAGAAGAGCTTGCAGGTTTTTGTGTGTTAATACATCTTAACAGTCTGAGTGAAACAGTGATGCATTCTGTTACATGCTTAAAAGGGCAAACGTTGAAGTGCACAAGATGCAGATACTAAAATTCTTCTCCCCAGGCTTGACCGTCCCCTGACCTTGTCTGAGAAGATTGTATATGGACACTTGGATGACCCTGCAAAACAGGAGATCGAGCGGGGCAAGACCTATCTGCGCTTACGGCCGGACCGCGTGGCCATGCAGGATGCCACTGCTCAGATGGCGATGCTGCAGTTCATCAGCAGCGGGCTGCCAAAAGTGGCTGTGCCTTCCACCATCCACTGTGATCACCTCATCGAAGCCCAGTCAGGTGGTGAAAAGGATCTTCGAAGAGCCAAGGTCACTATTGCAAAAACTTACATTCTGTCTGTTTGAAAGCCTCTTTCTGGTTGAAGGAAGATTTTTTTATTGTTTTTTTTTCCCCACCAGAACAGCCATGAATCAGATATGGTAACAGATTGGCTGTGGTTGTCAGCTCTGTAGATAGGTCAGGTGCAGCAGAGAAACAGAGTAGACAGATCTTGAGTTTTTCAGCTGAGATGTATCTGTTACATGGTTTAAAGGACCATGAATGTAGGAAAAGCTAGTCTTTATATGTTAATGATGGAAGTATAGGTGATATGTGTGTTCTGGAGAGAGAGAAGATATTACAGCTAATGGAAAAGGAAAAATCTATTTCAAAGGGGGAAAAAAAGGAAGACACATTACTCTAGAGGGTTATGCTCTCTATGCTGCAGTATGGCAGTGTGAAAAGCTTCCTGAACATGTGCCTGCTTCGCACTGGTGTATGCTGTGAGGGAGGAACAAATAACTATGCTCATTTCCCAAACCATTTGCTAGTGATTAGCTGAAGAACACTAACTGAAACGTGCAGCTTTCAGGGCTAGTGAGGGTAGGTATCAATGTGTATAAAAGCATGGAGGATGTTGGTTTTTACTTGGGAATTTCAATGTGCTATTTGTCCAACTGCTGATTCACCACCTTTTTAAAGTGTCCTGGTCATTGTTTTACTGCTTATTGCTCCGTAGGGCCTTCTGTTAAATATAGACACATTCACTTCTGTCCTGCATACCACAGTGCATCTGCCAAGGAACAACATGCTCTTAGCATAGCAGGGAGGTGGGGGAAGTCGTTACTCCAAGTGGACCTGGCCCAAGTCCATTGTCGGAGCCAGGAGGGATTGTGCCTTGGACGTTGACACCAAAATTTATGAACAGTAAACAGTTTGCAGGGGCCTGGCTGCATTTTAAGATTTTAGTCCATGTCAATTCTCAGAAACTCCTGATGTTGAAGTAACTGCTGCTGGCTTCGTCCTTCAGGCCACAGTAAAGCAACTTGTACCACTGGAGTGAATTTGGGGAGTTCTTGCTCTGCTTGTCTCAGTCTTAAGTTGTGCAATTAAGAATTTGAGACTTACTAAATAAGACAGTTTCTTTTCTTCCCTTCACCTCCTGTCTTCCCCTTCCCCCTAGTTCTGCATTTGTTCTCCGTGGTGCAATTATATTCGCTGCAGCCCTGAGCTGAGCCAAGTCCCTCCTTTGCCATCCTTTCTGAGCAGAGCAAGTGAAGGTCCTGCTGCCTTCTGACTGGGTTCTGCTTCTACTGCTGCCAGTTGGCACCCAATGAATGCTGGCAGGCCAGAGGGTGGTTTGGATCTGCTCCTGGCACATCAGCGTGCTTTACTGGGGGAGGGATGCACAAACAGTGAAGTGACCCGACACCCAGTGGAAAACGAGGCTTAAAGAACTGCTGCTGCCTCATGGGAAACTTCAGCAAATGTGTGCTGAGACAATTCTTCCATTATCTCCAGTTTCCCCTTTCTCTTTATTCTGAAGTGTAGCTGCATGAGAACATTCTTTAAGAAACTCTCTCCTCGTAGCGCTTATCTTATCTGCTCTGTCACTCCTCTGCCAAGAACTATCAGGACATAATAGTGTCATACTTCCTTGGCAACCGTGGTTATTCTTACAAGCAATTTTCATGGTGTGACCGCCACCACTAATGGTGATAGTGCAGCAAGAAAGGCAGCATTGTGTGAGTCTTCAACAGGGGGCTTGGTAGAGTGAGGAATCACACCCACCAAATCCCCTAGCAGCGAGCAACTTCGAGTTCCATTTCTTAATCTGTAAAAATAAAGCCAAAATGCTTATCTAAGGGGTTTGAAATGTCTGCAAAGCATCTGCAAAGCAAAAGGAACAGCTGTTAGACAAGGAAGGAGGGTTTAGAAAAAGATATGGAAATTGGTTGGAAAAAAACCCTGAGAATACAATAAATGAGCCGAGCATTTTTAAATGTCTTATTGTCAGGGTTTTCCTTTAATTGTGCTATTTCCCTTGTGCTAGTTGGAATTGGAAACTGAAAAAGATGCTTTAGTAGAGCTGTAAGTTGGATGAAATTAAATGGCCTGTTAGAACTGACTGGCAAACAGTCTCGATCCCTTTTGGTTTTAGAGAGTGACGTGCATCTCCCTCTAGCTGCTGCAGAGCTGTGGAGCAACATACAGACAAACATGTGAGGGAAGGAAATGTGTTTGAATGAGCTCTTGATGTGTGGAAGAACAAAATGTGTTACTAATACTGTGCATTTCCCTGCGTGAATAGGATATAAACCAGGAGGTGTACAACTTTCTAGCAACGGCTGGTGCCAAGTATGGAGTGGGATTCTGGAAACCGGGGTCAGGAATCATTCACCAGGTAAAGTGTATGGGTGTGTTTGCAATCTTTGAACATGCAGCGGCTCTTTTACCTTATGGTGAAACTCAAGTGCAAACCCTTAGGGATCTTCACCAGCTTAGGGAAGCAACTTGCTTTCCTTGAGGTGGGTGAGGTTTCTTGCTTGCTTTCGGTTATCTTGACAACAGTGTTTTTTCTTAAAGGTTATTTTGGTCAAACTGTAACCTGATGCATGATTAGGCAGTGCCAGCAGCATGCCATGTGAATCACAGAAGCTTGAAATACCTTAACTGCTTGTGGCCTGGCTCCTCTTGGTATGGTTGGGACAGTAAGGTGATGCCATGGAGCTGGCTACATAGGACTAATGTGAATTGCTTTTGGTGGTAAGCAAAGCAGCTTTGGGAACATATTTTTTTAGGGTTATTTTGTATGCATTTGGTTCCATAAAAACCAGGAGAGTGTATGAGGACACCAAACAAAGCAGCTTACTTTAAGTGCTCAAGAATGGCAACACATAACAAGTTGCTATGTGAACTGAATAAAATGCAAAACAGTTTCCAACAGTTTCCAAATCTGAGATTCTCTTGTTATATAGCACTTGGACCTCAAAAGAATATGACTGTCTCAGGATAACTTACCACTTAATGAGGCTTTTTTTTTAAGACCAGCACCTCTGGCAGATTTCCCTAACTTGCTTTTGGTAGATTTGTTTTGTGGGTCCAGTAGACATTTTTCATTGTTCCTCTGAGCTGCAGGCAGTAAAAATTGAAGTTTTCTTACTATCCTGGGATGAGCAAGGATTTGGTACCTTGTTCTGTCATTACATCCTCCAGGAGGAGTTTGAAACACAAGCAAATTTACAATCCAGGAAAAATTCAATTACTTTTCTGCTACTGAAATCTGCAAATACAAACTGATGTAAATTCTTGTTCTTGCCTTCTTTCTTGCTGTCTTCCTCCTCCTTTCCCAACAAACAAGGAAGCAAGCAGTCCATATTTTATTTTCAGATCATTCTGGAGAACTACTCCTACCCTGGGGTTATGCTGATCGGCACAGATTCACACACCCCTAACGGAGGTGGCTTGGGAGGAATCTGCATTGGTGTGGGTGGAGCTGATGCTGTAGATGTCATGGCAGGAATCCCTTGGGAGCTCAAGTGCCCAAAGGTAGGAGCACAAAGAATACTAATCTTTGGTGGGATATATAAGATTTAAGATATGTAAGAAATGTTGGTTTTTTAGGGGCTATGTACATAAGGCTCTATGTACCATTACGGTCTTGTTTGTAAGCACACACTGGCTTAAACAGCTGGTCTATGATTCATTGGTTGCTTTGAGTTTCCATTTCCAGCCTTTTTACTCAGGAGCTGAGAGCAATAGGTGAGTATTGTTCTCCCTTCAGTTGGCCCTGCCAGTGGTTTCAGCCCTTGTGCACATGTTCTGATACTTCAGGATTTTCTCCTTTTCGGTATCGTGACCCCATGGATTTTTTAGGAAAAATTCTGAGGAATTGCTTTGGCTGCTGAAAAGAAATCATGTCAGTATTTTTTTTTTTTCACATTAACATTGCTCAGGTTATTGGTGTGAAACTGACCGGCAAGCTTTCAGGCTGGAGTTCTCCTAAAGATGTAATCCTGAAGGTGGCTGGAATCCTCACTGTCAAGGGTGGGACAGGCGCCATCATCGAATACCATGGGCCTGGTGTGGATTCAATCTCCTGCACTGGTAAGACAACACAAATCTCTTATCTCAGTGGATTGTTGTTGGAGCTGGTGTTGAGTTGTCTGTGGAGGCTGGGAAGGGAATCGGGCAAGAAATGCTAAATGTTCTCCCTTAGCCTGGCTGAGAGATTAGAACAAGGCAAACTGGGAGATTGGGTGAGAGTGGAGTAACAGGATAGCACTCTCTTGGTGAAAAAGTGACCTCTGTGCATTCAATCTTCTTGTGACTTTGAGAACACTGAATAGTTAACCGTGAAGAATCCTGTAAGATGGGGCGTCAGGATAAGAGTAAGGGTGGAGGTATTCCTGCGTATGCTTAGAGGGTGGAGATGTCAGAGATAAAGGATGACATTTTCATTTCAGCCCCAAACAGGCTGTGGATAGAGGAAAGAAACAGGTTGAAGGGCGTACATGTGTGACAGATGCTATAAAGAAAAAAAGCTTTTTAGAAAAGCAGGGCAAAGGGCACACCAGAAAGCAGAAGTTTGTAACATGCAGCCATACACTAGCTAGTTGTGGGTCTTGGGTGCTGAATTTGAACCAGCAAAAATTGCAGTTGTCTGTAAGGATGCTAGTTAGGACCAAATTACAAGGTGTCCATTTCTTTGACTTGAAGTACAGCCTTCAAGCTGAGCTTCTCTCCATTTGCATGGCTTGGCTACAACTTGTAATATTTGGTTTCACAAACTGAGAGCAATTTGGGATTTTTCTTCTGTGAAACTAGAAGAACTTGACCTCTGATATCTGCTTCTGGCTTGTTAAATGTCAAACAGCAGCTTCTACAGCTTCATCACTGTGTCCTTGAAAGGCATGGGTGATCTCACTGCCATGAACAAATGTTGGTTTTTGGTTTTTTTTATTGTGTTCTGTCACTGAAAGTTTTTTATTCAACACATTAAATTTCTCACGGATTTCTGGCTCTTCCAGTAAAGATAAATGAGACGGTAGGTAGGGCCGGTACACTCATTGCAGGTAGCAGAGGCACTGCTCACTGCTGTGAAGATATTTGGTGCTCAGTGCAGACGGGGTTTCCTGTCATCCCTTCCAGTATCTGCAGGAATCAGTGTAGCTTTCAGCTCCTTCCTTGCAGAAAAATCTTGTCACAGGCACTACATCGATGAGAAACGTTTGGAGCTGAGCCAGCCGTTACATAGACAGTGTGTCCTTTCTGCTGTGGAATTAAGTTTCTGTGGCTAATGCCATGATCTCTTTTGGCTTTGCTGTTTTTTCCAGGGACTGACTTTTGGAGAATTGGATGGTCTTGGACTTTCTCATTGACCCTGTGGTCTCTTCTCTCACTCCTCTAGGAATGGCAACAATCTGTAACATGGGGGCTGAAATTGGAGCTACCACATCGGTCTTCCCTTACAACACACGGATGAAGAAATACTTGGGCAAGACTGGGCGAGCTGGTAAGAGGGTTTGGGGGCTGAACTGGGTAGGTGTGTAGGTTCAAGTGAAGGTGTATTCTGGGGGCAGCATCCTCCTACAACAGTGTGTGATGTGACTCCTGACCTTGCATGGTCCTGTAGGTCATCTGGTACAAGCAGGAAGTCTGTAGATGAAGTGGCTGGGGAAGTATATGGTGGACACCTTGTGTTTACCTGTTCCAAGCTTTTTTTTTTTTTTTCCCCCTTCATATTTGCCACACTTTGCAGATCTCCCTGTTTTCTTATTCCAGACATAGCTGCACTGGCAGACGAATTCAAGCAACACTTGGTACCGGATGCTGGTTGTCAATATGACCAGGTGATAGAAATCAACCTCAGTGAGGTAAGGCTTCCTTAATGCTTGCCATCTTGGATGTCGCGATGTGATTCTGCTTTGTGTGAATGCAGACCAAGCTGGGAGTTTCATGCAACACCCCTTGCGCTGTGCTAAAACATATAAAAACCACTCAGCTCCGCTTCACTGACAGCTCCTGCTCCCGTGTTTGTGTAGGAGAAAACCTATTTAAACAGCTTCCAGATAGAGCTATGAAACGAGTTGACTTGCTGCTGTGTTTTGGGTTTTTTCTTGGGTACTGTAATTTCTGACTTTGTCACTGTCTCTTAAAGCTGAAACCACATATCAATGGACCTTTCACACCAGACCTGGCGCACCCTGTGTCAGATATTGGTGCTGTGGCAGAAAAGGAGGGCTGGCCTGTTGATATCAGAGTTGGTGGGTAGCATTTGCTCTTTCCTCTGCCTTCATACTTGTGGCATAAATGTTGCTGTCTTGGGATAAGCGGTTGGTCACATAGCTTGGGATCAAATCCTTTAATTACTGCTGTTCGTTCTTTGACTTTGCCACAGTGTCGTCTCTTCATGGCCATGTGAGTTTGCTGGGAAGGTTAGTGACCACCTGGCTCAGGTGTGTGGGATGAGATCTGGGACAGTTGGAGAGATTTTAATCTCAAGAGGCAGACAAGTTTTTTTTCCTTTCTTGGGAACTTTTGAATTATTGGGTCGACAGGAAATGTTACCTGTTGAAGAACACCTTTGTTAAAAGTCTGTTGCAGGGATCTGTCTGTTGCAAAGATCTGTCAGAAGATTGATTGTCAGTCCTCCCAGCAGTTGGCTGTTGAGCTCTCAGGACAGACTAAAGTTAGTACTTGCTGTCCTAAAGAGCAGGCTTGGATATTTATATACTCACTTGTGGGATGACAACCTGTGAGCTGGCTTCTCAAATGTTGCTCGCTGAGGGAATGAAAAGAATGCAAATACATTGTAAAGGCCACATCCCAGGTGTAAAATGTATTATTCAATAGTGTTACAAATAGGATAGAGCAGCTGTAACTGAAAGAGAATTTATGTTTTGCTGGTTAGCACCAGAATGCTGTTGGGACGCTACAGTATGTCCTCATGTGGTCTTCATACTGTAACAAAGGATACTTTCTTTTCATCATTTCCTCCATTTCTTGCCATCTTTATGTGAAGCCTTTTCTGTCTTTGTGGAACAATAGCTCTCTGTAGTAAGTGGCTTAACCAAAGTGCAAGTAGGTGACACTCGGATCTTGTAAAACAAAAACCAGACTAGTGACCAGGTAGTGTGTTCTTGCTGTGCAACCTCCAAAGCTGGACAAGGGATTTCTTGTATATTGCTGGGAGGTTTGTCAGTGTTAGTACCTGAAAACGTTTCAATTCCTTGTCAGCAGAAAAGGTGGTTGTCCCTTGTTTTTTTCTGCTGAGAAATGGGTCAGGGAGAAGCTTCCCAGAACCAAGGCTGCGGTAACCACTTCCCTGTTTCTGTCAATCACCACAGGCTTGATTGGCAGCTGCACCAACTCCAGCTATGAGGATATGGGACGCTCTGCAGCAGTGGCAAAACAGGCACTAGCGCATGGATTGAAGTGCAAATCTATGTTCACAATCACACCAGGCTCAGAGCAGATCCGTGCCACCATTGAAAGAGATGGTTATGTGAGTATGGTGGCTCTTTACTCTTCCAGACAGTAAAGTGTTTAAACTCTCTTCCAGACAGTACTCAGGAGTGCAGAGGTAACTGACAGAAACCTCTTAAACTTTGTCTTCACTTATCACTAGAGGCGCAATCACTGTTGTAGTAATGAGCCTTGTCTTATGATGCCTGAGGGTCCTGCCGTCCCCTTGACAGTGTTTTGATCTGGTATCTTTGCTACCTTGGGCATATAAAGATAGGAGTGGCATTGGATAGAGCTGAGACAGTTATCAGGAACTGGGGCCCTGAGGAGATAACAGAATGCATAGGAAGGGATGATTCTGTGGATGGCCATGGCTGACGAAGGGCCAGCACCCACCTGCAATCCAGTTTTCTCCTTTAAGAACAGTTTAGGATGTAAGCAAGCCTTTTGTCAGAAGGTGGTTCCCATTTTAGGCTAAACTGTTGGCAAAACGCATACTTTATTTAAAAGGACACTTTCTGTAGAGGAACCATCTCCTATTTTCTTCCCTTTTCTGTGCAGAAAATTACATGTTAATTAGTTCTAATATTTAGTAAATGTTAGATGCTGTCACAGCTTGGAGACCAAGTCTTTACATGTGGATATGTCCAGCCAATACAGTCCACAATCAATCTTTCCTTATTAGCTGCCCTCTTAATTGAATTATTTGCGGAAGGGACTGAGCAGGCATCCACACTTGCCTGCATTGTCACCAGTTCTCTCCTTACACGGATGGGAAGCGTGTAGGATAGTAATCAGACCAGGCGCTGCCCTTCAGTCAAGTATCTGTGAGTCACTGGATTGCTGAATTTGACATAGGTAGAGAATGGGGACATCATGGCAAGTCACCCTGTGCTCTTCCGCAGCATTAACTTCCAGCTTTATTGGGATCAAACCCCATGTATTTGTAAAAGTGACTGAAAACTTGTGAGTGAGACAAGGAGGGGAATTTTCTTGGGTTCGGTGCTTTCTGTTACAAGGCAGGTGTCCCCTCCCCTGAAAGAGCAACCCCAGAAATTATTTCAGACATTCTGCTGGTAACAAAGTTCTTCTCTACCCCTAGGCGCAAATCCTGCGAGATGTTGGAGGGCTGGTTCTTGCCAACGCTTGTGGGCCGTGCATTGGCCAGTGGGACAGGTAGTGTGAAAGATGGATCTCACTCTAGCTTTGTATCTTTTAGCTCCTAAAGTGCTCTGTAAAGCCAAATTTGACTGTAAATATAATGCACTGGGAATTATAAATGAATACTTAAAACCCCATTGGCCATAGCTGTCTGATACGCACTGGAGGAGGAGAAAGACTGCAGATTCGTATTGAGTCTTAGACAGATGAAGCTGCAGAATAGCCACAAGTCTGGCCACACCTGGAGGCTTCTTAAAGTAGACAAAAAATTGAGAGAGAGATTTGTTATCTGTGAGAGGGCGGACTGGAGTTTGTATGGTCATTTTAAAACAGAAAAAGTGAATTGATCCAACTTCAGTCATTGGAGTGGCAGGGAGGAAGATTCCCAATAGAAGGGATGTGGGACATATTCTCATGTGGCTTTGTCATTGCTAATGGTGGGATGTCCAAAAGCAATGTACTGAGTTGATTATTGTTCAGACAGTTCAACAGTGCACAGCTTGGGCAATGAAAACTACTCCAGGAATCAGTGTCTGACTTGGTTTTCCACTGTCCTTGGGTTTGGTTCTGTCCTTAAAGGTGAAAAACATGGCCAGGCACATGTTTCCAAAAGATAGCAATTGCTACCAAAACCATGCTGGGGGATTTTAGCAGCGAGACATCTAGAAGCAATTATTCCCTTTGCATTTGCTGAGCATGCTTGTTTCTTTCACAGGAAGGATATCAAGAAAGGAGAGAAAAACACAATAGTTACATCCTACAATCGGAATTTCACAGGTCGCAATGATGCCAATCCAGAGACACACGCATTTGTGACCTCTCCGGAGGTAAGAAACAGCCAGAAGGGGGCTGTGGAATAGTTCAGGGTGTCTTGGGAGCTAATTTATTCTGCCTGCAGAAGAGACCCAGTGTACCTTGCTTTGTAGCTTGGTTGCTGGCTTTGAGACTGTTACGGGTAGGACTTTCAAATGAAGAGATGGGGCGTGGTAGAATATGCCTTGAAATTTGTCTCTTTTTTCTTCTTTCAGATTGTCACAGCCCTGTCCATTGCTGGCACCCTAAAATTTAACCCCGAGACAGATTACCTGACAGGAGCAGATGGGAAGAAGTTTAAACTAGAAGCACCTGACGCAGATGAGCTGCCCAAACTGGTAACTGCCTGGTCTGGAGGCGGAGGGAGGGCAGGGCTGTCACTGGTGGTGTTTCACATGTAGGAAGGGAACTTTGATGCACTGACCTCTTCCTTAGCGTTGAAGCTAGAACGGGCGCAGTTGCCTGCGTTGGCTTGTTCGCTTCTTGTGCTGTTGAGGATGGCTGAGGCTGATGATTTTCTTTTCTTCTTTGGAAGGAGTTTGACCCAGGCCAGGACACTTATCAGTACCCTCCCAAGGACGGCAGTGGGCAGCACGTGGATGTGAGCCCCACCAGCCAGCGCCTCCAGCTTCTTGAGCCCTTCGATAAGTGGGATGGCAAGGATCTAGAAGACATGCTGATCCTCATCAAGGTCAGGAGCAAAGTGGGGGAACACCGGCTATGGCAGGGCTGCTCAAATGGGTTTGCACATGAACTGCTAGAAGCTTTGGATGAGCTATCTGTGATTCCCTTCCCTACAACCACTTTGTTATGGGAAGTGAAGCAAGAATCTTCCTTTTCTCCAGTTGTTCCCTTCTGATACTTCTTTCTATTATAACTAAGAGACGTTTCTCCTTTGGGCTAGTGGTTAGCTAATACCATGAAAAATGAAGCTAGTTATACCATGTAATACAATCCTACCCATACCATGGAGTCTGCAGAATTTGTCCCAGTTATAACCTGCAGCAGAAAGGTGAATGGGTTCTTTGATTAGCCTTTCTAATACCTGACTGTTCTAAGATGCATTTTGGCCGAAATGAGGTCATTAAGGACTTCTCATCCATCAGTATGTGTGTTCTCCTCCCATTTTATAGAAAGAGAAATTACTTCACGATAGTTAAACATTGTGTTTCAGTCTCCTAATTAAGACATGGGTTTGCCCTCACTGCCTGTAGTGAGTTAACAGGATGAAAAATTCAATTAATCAAGCGGTGGGTTCTGAAATGCAGTCCCTTAGGAACTGACCTTCAGGAACGCTGCTGATTCTCAGCGGCAGAGAGTTGCAGGTACTCCCAAGGGCCATACGGAGCTGTACTTGAGTTTTTGACACAGGCAATGCCTTTGCAGGCACTTTGGGACTTACCAGCTGGGAGGCCATTATCTCTGGTTGGGAATTCTGTTCTTACAAGCTGAGGAGGCTTATGTGCAGATTGGAAACTTAAAGAAAACACTTGGCATCTTGCTGAACTCCCCCAGCAGGGAGGCTGAGCTGTAGCAAGGAGGGCTTAATTGCTTTTTGCACTTGAAGAGCCTGCTGATGAGGGCAATGGAGGACATGGCAGGAGGTGTCATGGCTAAGCTAATTTTTGTAAGTTGCCCTTTGGAACAGTGTTGTTCTTCCTACCCAACGCATGCGGAACCACCATTATGTTCTGCTTTAGTGTCTTGATCCTGTAACAGATGCATTCATGCCCTTAAAAAGAGACACGAGGGTCCTTCAGAATAAAAAGTGTTGAGGAAGGGTCAAGTCACTGATCTATCCTAAGACATTATTTTCTTCTACTTCTCTTTAGGTAAAAGGGAAATGCACAACTGACCATATTTCTGCAGCTGGGCCATGGCTCAAATTCCGTGGCCACCTGGACAACATCTCCAACAACCTGCTCATCGGCGCCATCAACATTGAAAATGGCAAAGCCAACTCTGTGAGGAATGCGTTAACCCAAGAGTTTGGGCCAGTCCCAGACACAGCCCGTTACTACAAGGTGAGACTTTCCCCTGACTCGTCTATTTTAAGAGGATGTTTACGCTTTGGGCAGTCTGTGCCAAGACTGAGGATCTCACCCTCCTGCTCTCAAGTAACGGCAGCTGTGAATTCACTCAGCATTGAGGCTTCTTCTTGGGATTTACTCTGATGGTGGCAGTTCTAGTAGGAGATTCTCTCCCTACCTGCTACGGGGAAGAGGGAGGAGGATTTTGTGACCCAGAGGGGATCAGAAATCACAGATGAAAGGGGAAGAACTCATTTAGGCACTTCACACCTTATAAGGCAAGAGTGTCATCAGGCTACAACTAAATATCGCCTCCTGGAGTGCTTCACTTGCAGCCAGTCTAATGTCTAAATACATTTTAATCTTGTCCCCTTCATTCTTTAGAACTTGGCTTAGAACCTCAAGAAATGTCCTTTTACCCCCTGGACAGCTTGGCGCTGGTCTCAGATTGGTTCCAATAGAGAGAAGTTTCCTCTATCGCTTCCAGAAGTAGAGCAGGGATCATGGCTGGTGTGACCCCTGCTCTGGCTGTGGAAAGAAAGCTGGCAGAAGGGATTTGCTCTGGGTCCCAAGGGCAATCTGTATCAGCCCTTGTTAGGGAAGGACAGCAGTGCCTAATTGCCGTGAAGCACTTAATTCCTTAATTTCTGTCCTTCCTCAGAACCAAAGGGAGCCTTCTGGGAACAGGTGTTGTAGCACAGCAATGTCAGTAATGTAGCACTGAAATTAGATCTGTGGGTGGGTATTTATTGTTAATTCCTCACTTGAGTGAGTGCAGAAATGCAAATCTGTTTCTTTTGTCACAGAAAATGGGTGTCAAATGGGCAGTTATTGGGGATGAAAACTATGGTGAGGGATCAAGCCGGGAGCATGCAGCATTGGAGCCACGTCACTTGGGGGGCAGGGTCATCATCACCAAGAGCTTTGCCAGGATCCATGGTAAGTCACACTTCCCCTGTGGTCTGTGTAAACAGCATGGTTTTGGTTTGGGTGCAAGGGGTGTTCACCTTGCCCCAGGGTTCAACACCTATGGGCACAAACCCCATCTGCTGACAGATCGCTTGGTCCCTCTTGTCAGGAACCCTGTTAAATATCTTGTTAGATATGCCACAAACAATGGATGTGCTGATCTTACTACAAAGATAGTAATTGTTGTTGGAATACTACTGTGAGAAGCACTGGGCAGCCAGCAGGTAATCCTGACCCCCTGCAGTGGGTTGTTACAAGCATGCTTGGTGGTTTGTTCTCCACAGAAACCAATCTGAAGAAGCAAGGTCTACTGCCTCTCACTTTTGCTGATCCATCAGACTACAACAAGATCCATCCTGTGGACAAGCTAAGCATTGTGGGGCTGGCAGACTTCGCACCAGGAAAGGTAACTGTCCCGGTGTCTTGTCATTGCGTTCGGGGGACAGGGATGTGCCACTGACCAGGAACGGTGTTGTGCTGTGTGTTCAGGGCCTGAAGCAGCTCAGGCACCCGTGGGCAGTGCCACCTGTCAGCCAGGTGAGACACTTGGCACCAGGGGCTAGAGAGCAAGTCAGTCAGATTGCATTATTCTGAATGGTTATGAAAAACCCTTGTACAATATTCTGAATTCCTGGACTTGTTGCCTTAAAAGTTCCCTCAAAGGAACTGCATCCACGCTTCCGTGTTAAGACTCCCCTGAACTTTGATTTTTCATTGTCAACCCTTTAAAAACGTGTAGGAATTTTCCTGTGAGAAGCCTGAGTTAACTTGCTCCCTTGAAAGAGAAAGGGGGAAAATAAAAACTCTCTTCTTCTTTTAGCCCCTGAAATGCATCATCAAGCATCCCAACGGGAGCCAGGAAACAATCATGCTGAACCACACCTTCAACGAGTCACAGATAGAGTGGTTTCAGGCTGGCAGTGCCCTGAACAGAATGAAGGAGCTGCAGCAGAAATCAAGCTAAGTGTGCACAATGCCCCCAGTGCACTGGACTCGATTCAGCTTTGGCATTTCCATGAAAAGTGCAATTCCATGCCTACTGTTGGAATAAATGTCTGATCAAATGTAACCATAGCTTCCTTTTTGTTATGGTACTTCCTCTTCACTGACACTATGAAAAGGGAGTGCAGCTAGGCTTACTTTTGTCTTTTAAATTCCCCAGCTCCCTTTTTCTATTTTGGCTCTATTTCGGTTATCCCACAGTTATTTATATTCAGAAATAACCGGCTAAGGTGGGTTTGTCTGCTCAGTTGGTTATTTTCTGCCCATTCACTTTAGTGATGGCTAAAGAAATAAAATGAAAATAAAGAATGTGAACATTTCTTCTGCCTCATGTTTTTATATTCATAATCCTGCTCTTTAACCCCTGCTTCTCCTGTTGCTGGCAGGGCCGGAGAGAACTTCTTGGAGATGCAGAATTGGTACCTGTCCAGTTCTTATTCTGTAAATCACTGCTGTGCACAAAAACACATGGTTAAAAAAGAGCCTGCACAGCTCTCTAGCACGGTTTCTCCCTTGACATGAACTGCTGCAGGCTACACTCACGACTATCACCACCTTCCCAACTACATTCCTGCCCAGGGCAAGAGTGACACTACTGCAGCAATGACAAACTTGAAAGGAGCAAGTGATTTATATGCTTTTGCAGCACTGTGCACCAGTAGACTGGTTTCCTCAAGCACAGCATGCCTTCTCCACCACAGGAGACTGCTGTTGAGGAGTATCTCATTAGATCAGCATATAAAGCAAAACAGCTACCACCTTGCTCCACTCCTGGGAGCTCTGAAACGGGGCCTGAGCACAACAGCTACTTGGAGGGATCTGGGTTGTTTCTCCCCCTGAGCCAGGGGCTACCCCAGAACAGTCTTTGTGGAAGCCTCTCTGGGTATTGAGGCTCTAACTCGCTTCACCTGAATTTCCACCTCTATAAACAGCTGGGGATGTCCTCCAACAGTTTTCCACCATGTCTAGAGGACGGGGTGTCTGAGCACTACTGCTCCATAGATGGCATTAAGCGCAGCTTGTTGTCTGAGCAGACAGACCTCAGTTACTATGTGAACCTTAAGAATTCCAGGCTCCCTTTTAATTATCGCAATGCACCAGGAATAACAGTTTGGAATTAAGGGGTTCTAACAACACTGCAGGGAGGGTGCTGGTGACTCAAGCTTTGTTTCCACAGTTGGAGGTTTAGCAGACCCACTATCCCAGGGAATTACAGCCCCTTCCTGCCAAGCATGGCTGCCTTTGTAATTATGTGCGACATCACCCTCTTGGCAATGTGCCCTGCATAGATTTTACTCACTGTTTTGTTCCCCCCTTTCCTTTCACTGCTGTCAGGGAGGGTGATGGCAATTGTTTGTTATTGGCTGTTAGAGCAAAGTGTTGGGCTCAACACTGTCTGCCTTGAAATCCAAGTAGCTAAGCCACAGGAGGCAACTTTTTTCTTCCTGCTAGGCAGGAAGCTAATAGTTTCCCCACAAATTGTACAGGAAGGCAGGCTGTGTGGGGTTTTTTTTTACTATTTATTCCATTTCTGGTATTAACACACCCTCCACAAACAAGTATTTAACTTGCTCAAAGCAGCCCTGGTCCATTTCAGTTAATAATTACGTATTTTCAGCCAAACTACTGCAAAGTTTAGCTCATTCTACATAAATACAGCCCACCCAATAAAGTATTTCCATTCAGCACAATAAGCAGCCCGTAGCCTTCCACAGTGGTCATCTTCATAGAGCCTAAATTACTTTTGGGTAAATTCACTGCCATTCCAGTTCTCTTTGGCTGACTTCACCCATGGGTTCAGTTCCCATTCTTAGCAGAAAGTGACCACCACCTCCCTTGCCCTCCCAGCAGTAGCATTTTCCAGGTCTCCAGAGTACCGCACCTCTCTTTATTCTTTTGCTGTTTCTTCTTTATTTCCCATCAAAAGAAGGGCAGGTTTCTACCCTTCCAAGACCAAGCTCTCAGCCCAAGGAAGCAATAATTCATGACAGGCATTCTCTCCTGCTTTCACTCACCAAAGTCAACTCCCTTCTTAACTCAGGCAAGGAAAGACCTCCCCAGTTTTCCCTGCAGGGCAGGAGACCAAAGCTCCAGCTGAGTTTGTTGCTGCTGCACTCAAGGCTTTTTGTGCCTGTAAATTCACTTCTACAGATCAGTGAAGACATTTCTTGAAAGAGACTGTCTCGATCTGGCAGGTTGGAAGCTGAAGGGGAAACAGAGACTGGCAGGTCTAGTTTCTCATTCAGCTTCAGAGGAGCAATGAGCACCAGCAGGATCCCACAATCCCCCAAGCATCCACTGGAAAGCCTTTCTCCGGAGCAGGCTCTGACTGCAGCTAGCTGTTTGTCCACCACGACAGGAGGCCCAGGCCTGGCTCGCTGATTGATCCCTGTTCACAAAGAGAAGAACAGAGCGTGCAACTGTCAACTGCAAAGAGAATACAGGAGTAAACGCATAAAAATATAAAATCTCTCCCTCTGAGTTGCGGAGGAGGCAGTCACTGTTTTTTCTTGTCAGAGCACGCCCAGCATTTCCCCAGACTCCTTTAAACCTTGTCACCACTAAACTAAACACTCAACAATTAAAAATCAAGCACTTGCCCATTCCACCTCCACTGTCCCAACACACTCCAGCTGGAAGAAAACAGCTTTCCCTGGTTTAGATTGGTCTCTTGCCCTGTACGCATCCTGGGTCTTACCCCAAAGCATGGCAAAGACTGTTTAGCTGCTGTGTAAACCCTGATGTGGTTCTCCCAGTTCTGTGCTCGTGTGCTCACTCCTGCATCCAGAGTCTGTTTTAAATCAGCCTTCCCAGGGGAACTCCACCAACAATCACAAAGTGTTCCAATGCAAACACACAGTGACCACAAGAACAATCTTGTTTCTCCCATTTTCCACTCCTTTCATTTTGTGACTCTGTTTGCCTCACAGTCAGCTTAAAGCAATCAGTTCCTTGGGAAATGAATGCTATTTTAGACACAGAATAAACCACAACGTTCGCAAGGTTCTGTGAATTATGCACATAGTTACCACAAGAGTGTAGGGTGCCTCTTTCTTCTGGACTTCTTCGGTGGCACTCGAAGTGGAAGCCTCTGCAGAGCTCGGACCTGTCGGTGATGTATCAACAAACGTTTCATCCACAACTCGGAAGCGGATCTCCTCCCCAATGTCCATGTACAGGTCATGGGCCCCTTCTTCCGTCTCGTATTCCCACACCCACACCTGCTCTGCCTCATCGCTGGCCACACCATGGGTTAAGGATGGAAACAATCAGCATTTGGCCTGACGGATCACGTCCCGGCAGTTTCAGGAAAAGACTCAATTCAAAGCATTTTCACAAGTATTTCTCAAACTGCAACGACCTGTCCTAGGTCATCACCTGCACAGCCCAGGACCCCCACTTTGTTTCTGATTTTTCTGCTTCAAGGTGTGCGCTGCTGGGCAGAGCTGGGGTTACTCCCACAGAAAAACCCAACAACAAAAAACCCACACACAAACAAAACCCCTCAAACCCAAGACGACTTTGTCTACCACAAGTAAGTATATTAGACACACCACGTATCTAGACATGACACGATGTGGTAAAAGCGACTTTCTGTCCTCAGCAGTAGCCAAGACCAGCGGCAGGGATTACAATGCGTCTGTTCGGGGGATGCTGCCATTCATTTCTCTCAGTGGGCACAATGGTCCAGCAAAACCTCCTAAGCGTGAGGCCTGTCTCGCTGTGATAACAGTCTGCGGGACTGGCCCGACACAACAGCTTCGCTTCTGCCACTGAGCACCTTCATTGTTGCGGCAGTGAATGCCTGTTGGGCCAGCACTGCACAATCTTTTGAAATGAAGTAGTGAAGTTATCCAAGGTGATCAAAGGATACAACTTAGCTGGCTGCTGCAGGGATTCTGGTGGGATGACAATATCGTCAAAGAATCCAATAGAAACTGTGGAGAAATGAATTTGATTAAGACTGAAAATGATTCTTTCCAAATGATGCACCACAGTGATTCCTAAAATGCATTTCTTAGATTCATTCTCCTTCCTCTTTCAGGAAGGACAATTGAGATCATGCAGGAATTATTCTTTGAGCCACAATGTTCAATTTCAGTTGGTGTCAAAGTAACCACCCAGCTGAAAGTACATACAGCAACAGAGGGCACAGTCTTCATGCCCGCTGGGAAAGGAAAAGGCTGTTTGGAGCAGTGTTGGAAATGAAAGCGTTCCAAGAAATGAGTGAGAGCCTATAGAGGTCTGTGACAGAAAAGAGCTTAGAAATCACAGATGTAACATGTTAAATAAAGACCAGCATAAGGTTAGAACAGCCCCTACCTCCCCTTTGAGGTTTCATGATGTTTAATTTTATCAGAGAACGGACGTGCCCAAATTCAGCAACAAATGCACCCAAGATAATCTTATTGTCCTAACTTAACAACTGAGCAGAGGAGCTCACTTGCATGGAAGACTCTTACAAGAAAGGAAATCAACTCATCAACTACGTATTCTGTGAATCTGACTGCACTTTGTGCTCACAAAGACATTTCCCTGCCACGTTTTCAGATACAGGAAACCATCATGAATTTGCACGGAAATACAGGGAAGAGGTATCAGACCAACACAAGCCAATACCACCACTTTAAAAACAAAATAAAAGACCAAGTTCTGTTAACTGAAGTGAGAAAACAAATCCAATCTATGCTCCAGATGCCTGTTCTTCTTGGGCATGCACAGGAATGACAAAAGGAGAGGGAAGCACAGACAAAACCAAGGGCCAGAGAAGCTCCCAGAGGCCAGGAACAGTCTGTACCAAGCCCACGGGCAGCACTGCACCACCTGAAATCACAGCACTTCAACAGACCAGACCAAGAGCTCTGCAGCTCACGTGTCCCTCGCACAGCCGGGTTTACCGTGAACGCCGTCCTGACTGCAGCTTTTAATCTGCCCAATCAGAATCTCATCCAGGAAGGGGTGGAAGACCACGTAGCGGAAATGCACTTCAAAGAAAACAGATCATTAATGTTTATGCCCACATTAGTGAACTGTAATCCTTCCACATGGTGGCAGCCATTAAAACAAAATCCCACATCCTATACACCATCTAAAATACTTAGCCACCTTCTTTTACAATTTCCTTATGGGCACTGATTAGATAGAAAAATAGGAATAAAAGTCCACATTCCTAAATGCTTTGTATGAATTACGACAGTGGCTGATCAGCTGTTCCCTGCTCGTCAAGCTTGCAAGAGTTTAAGTTCACAGAATAAAACTATAAATGAAGAACATGGAGCAGAGCCTCTGCTTTAGTTACAGTGTGAGCATTCCTGCACAATGTTTCAAGGCCAAGAATACCAGTTGAAATTATACTTTCTTGTAATACTTCTGCTCCTTCTATTTTTGTCAGCAATGCTGTGTTTTCTTTAAATTAAATATTTGATATCAAATATTATCAGAGTAAATAAGATTCTCTAACACAACCGCATTTTTCATCCAGGTTAAATAAATTATGTTTCTAACATAATTTATAATTTATAAGAAGGCTACACTAAGCCCACCTTAGCAAAACAATGCTTATGAGCAATTTAACATCATTTTAGCTGTCCATACTCCGCACTCCTCTTTTACATAAAATCAGGCAGCACATTAGAGAAAGAGTTATCACCAGATACAACAGGATTTGTTAAAGTGCTACCCCTGATTCTGAAAGCAGGAGACTTTTTTCCCCAAGCTCAGAGAGAATATATTCTCTTGTTTCAGCTCAAGGAGTAATTGAAAGTTAAGCAGCTGAATGAAGATTAAAGCAAGCAGGAAAGCCTGCCATCCTCCTTCAGTATTAGAGAAGCTTTTATTTGCAGGGACCAACTTCTATTGAGTTAAAATTTAGACAAAGAGGAGCCACATACCGTCAGTCCCATTCCCTTCTAACAGGAAACAGTTCATTCGCTCATGCCATGTTTCTGCACTGAACATTAAAGCTAGAAAAATGTGCCTCTTCCCAGCTTAAAGAAACTTATTTCACCTTAAAAAATAGATTAAATTTTGTTTTACGCATTTACTTCCAGTTTTCACTCAGATTTGCCAAAAGTCAAAGTAAATAAATTAGTAATTTCTTATTTTAAAAAAAGTCACTAGAGATGTATGCTGAACCAGATCTGTCTAAGCCTCAAACAAAAATGTAGCAAAACTTCCAACTAGGAAAACAGCATCAAATGCTCTACAAATGTTATATTTAGAAACATATTTCAACATTCTAGCTAAGGGAAATAAGCTTCAAAAAGAAGAAAATACTAGACAAGCACAGAACAATTAATATAACTTATTTTCTATGTGTACAGTTCCAGTAATTTTAAATCAAATGAACCTCTTCCTTATCCCATACTTATGGCTGGAGATGCAAAGAGGACAGGCTATTTTAAAGCTGTATTTGTACCCAAAAAATGCAAAGGAAAGAGACTTTGGCCATGTTCCTCTTGCCCTCCTAACAGGAACAGAGTTAAGGCTATGAACTTCAGTAAGGTCCTTTTCATTTACTTTCCCTAACAATTGAAATCACTTTACGCTGCCAGATCACTAAC
This sequence comes from Pampusana beccarii, assembly GCA_013399365.1. NCBI lineage: Eukaryota > Metazoa > Chordata > Aves > Columbiformes > Columbidae > Pampusana > Pampusana beccarii. The sequence continues at coordinate 880,193 of VWYH01009016.1, forward strand.
CTTCCACAAAACTATAACTGAGGACAAGAATATACCTTTGGTATGAGATGCACCATCTCCAGGAAATATGTATGAATCTTCCAGCTTTGTGATATCATACAGACAGATGCAGAGGCCGACATTGTACACAACCTGTTCAAAGAAGAAAAGAAGCCATTTAAAAGCAATAAATCAAGAAGTCACCAGGTTAAATCAAGCAAACCATCAAATTTATACACTGCACACACCTTTTCAAAAGAAGGCAACAGAAGGGTGGCAAGATGGGAGAGAGGCTGTTTTGGTGCACTCCCTTCAACAGCCCCGGCCCGACCCACACCGCATTGTAGGTGAACCCCTGACAAATCCAAGTGTTATGGAGGAAGGTGATGTCATTGGCACTGGAAAGGGCATTGCTACAAACAGAAACCCTTTGGGTAACTGTCAGTGGTGAGAGAAGTTGAGCCTCCAAAACAGTGAACAGTTGCCTACAGACATCATTCACCTGCCCCACAGCTTGTTCAAAGGCTAAACACACTATTCGCTGCAGTTATACTCTCAGAAGCCTCTGGGCTTGTCTTTGCCTTGAATTATATTAGCCCTGGGCAGAGACAAGAACTCTCGGCTTCTCTATCACTTCTGAGACAGCTTCACAGCCTACAAAATAACTTGCCTGTATAATCTGCTGTTCACAACCCTCGATCGCTTCAGGTTGTTCTTTTGAGCTCTGTTCCCAAGCTGCACTGTGAATTTTGCTCCTGCCTCACACGGAAAGCTGTGTGGTAATAGCAATCCCAGGGGCTGCACAGGGAAACTGTGACCTCCTGGTCTGTGACATAACACTTGTTTATATCCTGCACCAATTCCTTGCCGCCACAGTGTATTTCGCATACTAAGCACAGACCAAACCAGCTATTAACATTTTAATGTATCTTCCGTTATTATTGTTCTACATTTACTTACATCGTCTTTTAAAAAATTCTCCCATTCAGAACCGTCTCTAACTCTGCCACTAAACCATGTCCTTAAGAACCTTGCCTAAATGCCTTTTAAACACCTCCAGGAATGGTGACTCCACCACTTCCCTGGGTAGCCTGTCCCAGTGCCTGACAACCCCTTCTGTGAAGAATTTTTTCCTAATATCCAACCTAAACCTCCCCAGCGCAACTTGAGGCCATTTCCTCTTGTCCTGTCCCTTGCTACTTGGGAGAAGAGACCAACACCCTCCACGCTACAACCTCATTTCAGGTAGTTGTAGACAGCTCACGTTAGTTTTCCAGACCACATTTCGGATTGCTACTCTACGCACAGACCAGCAGTTACTCTCGCTTCTCTTCCATACTTCTCTGCCCCATCTAGCATCTCAGTACCTTCCCATTACAGCAGTAGCCATTAGAAAAAATCCCCTTTGAGATGATATACGGCTGTGTCTTTGTTTGCAGTCTCTGATATTTCAGTCGCTGGGGATGGCCTTCACATCCAAGCTATTCTGACACCTCACCCACACATCTCATCAGGAACAGATGAAAGGAAGAAACACTCAGGGACGTGATGACACCTGCATCAACCTATACGTGACCCACACTTTACCTTGTTGGCCAATTTCTTGTTTAGCTCTTCAGCAATGGATTCGTTCAGTTTCCTTTCAAACTGCCAGGGAGGAATTCTGACCGTGTCGGTCATCTCGACCAGGACAAACATGGCGCCGCGGAGCAGCGCTGAGGAGACCCAGAGCACAACCCTGACCCCCAGCAACTGACGGGGGGCGGGCCTGGGACACCACCCCGACGGCTTGCACGGAGCTCGGGGGGCAGCACCCCGGCTATGCCAAAATGCGGTAGGTGAGGGGAGGCTTGAAGCCGCCCGCGCAACGGCCGCTGCGCGCGTGGTTCACGGCAGCCACGCAGCCGCTATCGGGGCTGGGCGACCAGACAGCCGCGTCCTAACCGGAGGGGCAGGGCACGCCAGCCACGCCGCTCGGCAGCCGGGCGGAGCGCGGTGGGCAAGCCCGGAGCGGAGGAGCGAGCGAGCCCGCCCGCAGCAGCGAAGCCGAAGCCGCAGCCGCTCCTCACCCACCTGCCGCACACCGGTCCCCACACACGCTCCCCCGCTTCACGGTACTTCCGGCGCCCTAGCCAATCGTCCTCGGCGGGTGGGTCCGGCGCCTTGATTGATGGGAGGACAGAGCACTCAGCGGGGCGCGGGGCGGAGCGAGGCGCCATTTTGTCACGGCTCGGGGCGGGGCGGGGCGGGGCCCGGCGGGGCGGGGCCCTCCCCTCGGTACGTGTTGGGGAGAGGGGGCTGCTGGTGGCCCCCGTGGGGACGTGGTTTGAGTCAGTGTAAACGTGGAGAGACCCTCCGGCTCCTGGCGTTCTGTACCTGCGCCCCCCCACCCTCACAGGCGATTCCCCGTGTGACATCTGTTCTTCACCCAAAACAATAGGCAGTTGCAGTTCCTACAATCTCATTTAGTCATATAATCTCATTTAATCGTATAATCTCACTGGAGCAGGCTGCCCAGGGAGGTTGTGGAGTCTCTTTCTCTGGAGATATTCAAAACCCACCCGGACGCCTTCCTGTGTGACCTCATCTGGGTGTTTCTGCTCCAGCAGGGGGTTGGACTGAATGGTCTTTTGAGGTCCCTTCCAATCCCTAACGTTCTGTGATTCTATGTTTCTATGATTTAACGTTTCCATAAGCTTCAAACCCTATAGGGCAGCAGAGATCAAAGTTCATGCTTCTCCAAAAGCCAATACTTCAGCTGTTTGCCCGCTTCTACAGCAAAACTTGGCTTTTTACCGCCTCGTGCCTAGAAGATATTTTCGCAGTGGCACTTCCCCAACACTGAGGTCAAGGTTATTATCAAATACAAATTGGCATCGCACAGAGCTGGAATAATTTATTCTAAGTGTTAATTACCAAAAAAAAAATTCCCATGGTATGATTTTACAGTCCCCAGTGCGTTCTGCAGCAAAGGAAGGCAGCACGAGGGATGGTGGGAAACAAGGCGCCATGCCCACGTCTGCAAATTTAGTGGGGAAAAATGAAAGGAGGTTGTTTGAAGTGTGCTTAAAAAAAGATTTGCCAGGAAAACCAAACATCCCTGGCTGACAGTCAGAACTGCACTGTCAGCGTAACGGCTTTGATGCAAAGGCTAAATATGTCATCCCCCGCACCCCCCAGTGGGACAGTAATGAGTGTTTTAGATAAGAAACCATTAAATGTTGAGCTGTCTTGGAGAAGGAAGAGGAAAATGGGACTGAAAACACTGTGGCTAGGTTTCATTAACAAGATACCTGTCTTGGGCAAGGGGTTTCTGATCTCATCGCAGTTACTCCTGTTTCACCAGCACTTGTGGAGTTGTGCGTTTATTGAGGTTTTTTGCGTGTTGTTTTTTTGTGGTTTTGTTTGTTTAAATTAACATGGCTGGTCTGCACATGTTTGGCATGTTTGTATTAAATGGCAGGCTCAGGAACAATTTTTCCCGTCACCTCAGAAGAGCAGCATTTTCCTTTTGGAGCATCACCTGCTGTCTCAGCGAGGAGTGCTCTATCAGAACACCTCAACCCTGATCCCCAGCGCTTCTTGCGCTTCTTGTCCTACTTTGGGGAGCCTCACAAAGGCTCCTTTCTCCTGTGCAGCAGTGGCGGCTGCGCTAATCTCGGCGCAGCACAGTTCTGTTGGCACACGTGCTGCATCCCTCGCTGTTCTGTCCTGGCCTCACGCAGGTCTAGCGGTGGCGAGGTTTGACCTTTAGCTGGAGCGCAGATTTTGCGGGTGTCTGTAGCTACTTTTTCAGACGAGTGAATAGTTCCTGTCCCTCTTCCGATGGCAGATGAACAAAGAGCCTTGGTATCACACAAGGAGGTAGAAGTTAGGTACTGTTGGTACCTAAGTGATCACGCTGGCTGCTTTTGTATATGAGAATTGTAGGATTAAATAAGGGTAGGGCTCAGGGGAGCGGTGGGCTGAATACCTGGGAGAACAGGAGAGACCGGGAGAAGAAGTAGATTTGGATGGAGACCTATCACACTTCTGTTTCTAGCCCATCCTTGAGGTAATACTTTTCATGCTTCCAATAGCCATGTCCCTTCGGGGGCTGTTGGGTACCCAACATGGTGCATCTCCATTCAGCCTGATCCCCAAAATACTGGCTGGTGTCTTATGGTTGAGTCTCTGGTGTCTTGTAAAATGCAAGCACTAAAGAAGATCTTCTAGGGTGTGGGTGTGCAGAATCTCTCCCTCCTGTATCAGTTCTGTGATTGCCAACAAAGGCCGAACGCTGCAAGGAGTTCCTTGGTGAGGGTGTCAGGATTATAGAATCAGAGCATGGTTGGTGTGGGAAGGGACCTCTGGAGATCATCTAGTCCAACCCACCTGCTAAAGCAGGTTCACCTAGAGCAGATTGCACAGCAATGTGTCAGGCGGGTTTGAATGTCTCCAGAGAAGGAGACTCCACAACCTCTCTGGGCAGCCCATTCCAGTGCTCTGCCACCCTCAAAGAAAAGAAGTTTCTCCTCTATGCAGCTATGTGTTGTGGTGAAACTTGCAGGGACTTCGATATTACTCTGAGGAAATGGAATTGAAATGTGGGAAGAGACACCACCAGACCTGAGTCTGACTGGCAATTTCTCAGCCTCCACCAGTAACGTCACAGGCTGTGGGAAGTGATTTCCAGTCTCACGTTCTGCTGATAACTCCCTGGTCCCCAGCAGTGTGTGCCGGGGCCTTCGTACACCTGACAGATGTTGCTCTATTACCCCCCGGGTTTTGCCTGTTTCATAAGCACTGTCTCCAATGTAAAAACAAACAAAAGCCAAACTTTGCCCTGTAAAACACGGGTGTTGTCTCGACTCAGCTATTGATAACGCGCAGGGTTACACTACATTTAACACTGCAGTGAAAGGTATCTTGGTGTTGGAGATTGCATGAACAGCCTCGTTTTGCTGAGTGTTCTTTTTTTGTCCCAGTAGTACTGACAAAATGAATATCCACAAACCTTCAGCACCTGTACACACCTTTCAGTACATAACCATAAAGTCTCTAGAGTCTCTCTCAGCAGTATTGGGGCTTTTCTGACATTGTGGGCATGGTTCTCAGTTGCTGAGGTTTTTTTAACCTTCAGCTGCTGGAATCCAGGGATTGCACAAGGGTCTTCGTGGCACTCAGAGAAAATCCCAGACATTTCTTATTCTCACAATTGTACAGGAAAACTGGAAAATACCATTTGAAGTTACCTGAAGGCTCGGAAACTAGGAGGAAAATGAAAGAAACCCTCAAGTTATTTTGTTTAAGAACTCCGCTGCCCCCACATCCCCACGGCTTTTGGGGAAAACAGGCTCAGGGATGTTGGAGGAGCTGAGTGGCAATTTGCATCTAGGCTGCTCTGGCCCTCCTTTGATTGACTCCAGAGGAATTACGTATCTTCTCACGTACAAAGTCCTCCAAACTGCTGCTTTTGCTTCCATCTCTGCAGGCATCTCTGGCACTCCCGCTCCACTCTCTGTTTGATCAAAGCTTTCCCTCTTCTCCTTTTATCATTTTTGCGTGCTTTAGACTCTCTGCCTTCTCTGCTGCAGCTCGTGCCCAGAGCCACCTTCAAACGCGCTTTGAGTTCCCATTGCCCGAGCCTTTGGTGACTACGTGGGAGAGTCCGGTTCTGACGCCCGTCTCCTGTGTGCAGGTTATTTTGTCTAACACGTGCAGCTGTGCACACAGCTAACCCTCACGTGCCACCAGTCAGGCAGGGGAGTACAGGTATTTAGGATATTCCATATGCAATTGTTAAATGAACACACAGGTCCCCAGCACTCTTCTGGCCTCCAGCCGTTTCCAGCTCAGGGCCCTCCTGGGCTGGATGCAGAGAGCTGTCCCAACAGGAGAGGATGGACCGTCTCAGGAGAAACTTGGAGACGGAGAACTGGCTGGGCTCCTCTCCTTCTTTTGCAAGGGTTTGAAGAGTAGACTGGGGAGATGAGCACTGTGGTGTCTGTAGGGGGTGAATGGGGCTCCTGTTTTGTCACGCAAAACTGCCTGAAAACTTGCAAGCAGAGTGTGATGGGCAACGGCAGAACCCGGCAGCATGTGGGGTTTCAGTGCTTCTTGGTGGTCTTGCCATGGGCTGGGCTCTTCTGCCTGTGGAGCCTTTTTCTGCACTATGGTTTGTTGACAGGAGAGACACAACTGCTTTGTGTCCCTCTGCCAAAGCCCCTGGGATAGACACAGATCGACACTCAGCTACCCGGGTGGATGGACACAGCCAGGCAGAGCAATCGTGACCCCGTCTCCTGACTCTGTGCCATCCTCACAGCTTCCCACACAACTTGTACACCACCCTGCAGCCCCAGGGTCTTTGGTGGAACAGGTCCAGTTGGAACCATCATGTTCAGCTACTTAGAATGACTTGAGGAAAGAGTCATGTTTAAGAAACCAAAACCAACCCACACCCCATGTCATGAGATGACTGTGACAGCTCCTTGCAGCGCTTACACAGTGCCACGGCTGTTTGGGGTCCTTGCAAATTTTATTCCAGGATCATAGAGACCTGCATGGTAAGGTGCCAGTGTGGTCCACCCTTCTGCTCCATAATGAGGCCAATATCACCTAAATTCCCCCCAAACGATGCCTACCCAGCCTGTTCTTAAAAACCTCCAGTGATGGAGACTCTGGTGCTTCCCCAGGCAATCTACTTGAGTAATTAACTGTCTATTCTGTTAGAAAGTGTTTCCTAATGTCTAGCATCAGTCTTGCTCCTTGCAATTTAAACCCCATTACTCCTCGCCCTATTCCCCAGCGGATGCGGCAGATTGATTCGTATCCTCATCGCGTCGCCCTGCGCCCCCAAGAGAAAAGAGTCTCGGGTGAATTTATGACGTTGCCTCTGCCCACAGTGCTGGCTCCCCCGAGTGCGGTGACACCGGCACAGGGGAAAACAGAAGGGAAAGATCTTTTGGGGTCAGGGGGCTGGCATAGTGCACTGCTAGAAATGAGGCCCTGAGAAAGCACCTGTGGTTGTGAGGGCCGCAAGCCCAGAGTAGCGGGGTGGGATGGTGGGGTGGATTTGTGGCATGTGCCCCGCTCTGCCCCTCTGCTCTGTGGGGGGTCACCATGGCACATGTGGGTGCTGGGGGGCTGCAGGCTTGGGCAGGCGGGGAGAGCAGCTGCAGCGGCACCGGCAGAACTCAGGGTGGCAGGGGAGAGGTTTGACCTGTCGTGGGGGACCCTTCTGGTCCAGACCTGGCCTCCCCGCCCCATCCCCTCTCTGGTTCCTTCCCACCCTGCATCCCACTGTCCCTGCAGCCTGTGGGGCTGCCCCACTGCATCTACCTGTGCCACCGATGCATGTCACTTTGTGTAACTGGAGCAATGCAGCCCCCCCGGGGCCAACCCTCATCCCCTCCAGCCCCTCATCCAGACTCGCTCCTTTAAGCCTAGCTTAGAAATGACCAGCCTGATCCCTCCCACCTGCCCGCTCCCCCTGGCCTGGCCCTGACGTCAGGGGAAGGCGTGTGGATGCGTGTGTGTGCGAGGCGCACATCATACACACATCAGACACCGCGGATCCATCAGCAGGCAGGCAGGCAGGCAGAGAAAGCCCCCCCGAGCCGGGCTGCAGGCGAGACCGCTGCTCCTCGCACGGCAGCGGAGGAGCGTTGGGCCCCGCTGAGCACCGATGCTTTGCAGAGCTCAGCTCCAGGGAGCCCATCGCTGCTGAGGAGGTGAGTGAGGGGAGGCACAATGGCCATCCAGCTTGCCTGGGCCATTGTAGCTGAGGGCTAAACTTTGCTTTCCACCTTTTCCTTTCAAAGCTGATTTTACCGTTTGATGGTGGAGAGGTGTGAGTGTGAAGCGTGACTTCCCTCCTCCGGTTTGGTTATTCCCCACCAGCCTCAGGAACAATGACTCCTCTGGGGGTGGCGGAGGTGGCGTTGTACGCCTGCTTTGGCTGGGGGGCAAATAGCTGGGGCTTTGCCACTGAGGGCTGAGATCAGCTGGGACCCCGCTCTCCAATTTCTGGGTGAGGGGGAGGCGATTTGTAAAAAAATGTGTCTTATTAAAGCGGGCTGATAATGATGGGGACTTGAATGGGGGTTTCTTTGGGACTGGCTGCACTATTCATTCCTGCAGATGGCAAGTTAGAGCCACAAAGGAGGAAGGAAGGACACAGATGAGGACATTTGTGCCAGGTCTTTGAATGGGCACTATTCTAATTAAAAAAAAACAAAAAAAAACCAACAAACAAAACCAAAAAACACCTACAGCAAAAAACCAAAATCCCACAAACTTGGTATTTGGGAGTGATGATTATGCATATATGCTTAAAAGGTAAATCAAGCCTCCATGATGGCTTCTCCCTTTGCTTCCCCTTTGCATCTGGCAGCCTGCTTGCTCTCTCCCGAGGCCTCCCTGAGAACTGGGCAGCCTGATACTGCCTAAGGGAGCTTTTTATAATTGATCCATAAAGGTGACTTTCATATTTTAGCGCTAAGTGGGCTGTATCATAGGCAAGACTATCTTGGCAGAGATCGCTGGAGTTGTGAGCGTGATTGGCTTAGCTGGGGGGGGACGGTGTCAGTGTGTATTCCCCCCAAAACCACCTAGTTTATTTTTCCTATAGTAATTTTTCTCAGCAAAGGGGTTTTTAACATGCAGGGTAGGCAAGGAAATTGCTTTGCTTGCTATTTAACTCTTAACGTCATGATCTGGTAGCCAAAAAAAGGGAGGGGGGGTACTGAGAAGGTTTCATTAGCATCGGACAGAGACAGCATTTATAAAAACCTGCCAGACGCTGTGGCTGTGAGGAAGGGAGGACGGAGAAACCGAGCCCGGTGAGCGCTGCAGTGGCCCTGCTTGTGGTACCCCTGCTCGTGGTAACCTCTACTCGCGGTAAGCCCTGCCTGGAGCCATCCCGGTTCCCCAGCTGGTTTCTGCCCTTCACGGCAGCCCCCCAGGAGATGCCAGTTTGGGATCTCTACTGGCCACCGTGCTGTTGGTGGGTCTGTCGATGCATGAATGTGCCAAGCAGCTGAAAAATGGGATTTTTGGTTTTGCACCGATCTCTGGGGACATGCTGCTGTGTCTGGAGGGGTGTAGCTCTTCTCTGTTTCAGCCTGTGTCTAGACAGGCTGGGTCTGGGGAGGGCATCAGCCTCCCCGAGGATGGCAGCAGGCCAGAACACCGCTTTCCCTGCTCCGTGGGGCGAGGAGATGGCTGCCAGCAGCCGGCTGCGGAGATGAGGTGTCTTTGTGACATACAGAGACCTTTTTGCTACTGGGGTGGAAGGAACAGGGAAGTAAACCTGACTTCTAAACTGGGGGCACTAGCAGTAACAGGGGATGGAGAAAACGTGATGGTGAGCGGCAGGCAAGAGCCCATGCGGGAGCTCGCTGGGAAAGGCAGCAGAGGGAAAATAAAAATAACCTCCAGCTCCTAGGCTGTGGCGGGCGGAGCGGCGACACTCAGCGGACCCCAGCGTGGTGACAGACAGCTTCGGAACCGGGGCTTTGCAAAGGGATGTGGCGGCGTGAAAGGAAACAGCCTATAAAGGCGACGACAGGTCACGTCCAGAGCCGGAGTGTGACAGCCGCTGGCAGAGCTGCTGTCCATCCGTCCATCCATCCTGGGCAGCCTGGGGGTTCCAGCGGATGGGAAAGAGCACAAAGAAGCGCCGCACAGGAGGGCCGACTCGCCGAGGGCGATTAAGCCAATTAAATATGTATTCCCCCGCCTGGCTTAGGGATGTGTGAGGGGTTTTTCTTTCGCTGCCGCTAATGAATGGGGAGTGGCAGAGGCTGGTGCCTCTTCAAAAGGCTCCTTTCCCCCTTCTGGGGGACCTGGAAAGGCTGTTTAGTTAAACAAGGTCACAGCCAGCACCCAAGTCAATGTGTTTGGCTTTAAAGAGAGGGAGAGAGACAGTGATTTTATTTGATAAACCGCAGACCTTTCAGTCGCTGGTGATGAATGGGGTACTTGGATCTCGAGATAAAAGCTGATGTGTCTACTGCCTGTCTGCCTTAATTGGCCTGGGTTTCTTCCTGCCTGAGCCTCCGAGCGCTCCTGACTGTCAGCTCGCCTCATCCGAAAAATATAAAAGCAAAGCTGGCGCTGCTGCCAAAGGAAACTCTGTCACCAGAGGGCTCTGGGGTTTCGCTCTGAGGTGGTTTATTTGGGGAGGGGGGGAAGATGGACAGGGAGGGGGAGTGTTTTTTACGAACTGCATCCTTGCAGGGAGCGCTGGGTTTGCTGCTTACACACATGCTTGGCTTGGAGGTCTCCCCCTGGGAGACCCTCAGAGCAAAACCACTGAGGGAGGACAAGGGGAGGGAGGTGGAGGTCTGGCAGTGGAGGGGCTTTCACTGGAAAGGCTTCCCATGCCCCGCGGCAGAGCCGGGCTGCTGCAGCCTCTGCTCGCCTCCTCCGGTGACCCGGATTTCATCCCTGCACCATATACATGTGTGGGGTGGACACGGTGTCGTGGGTGGTGTCTGCCAGGCTGGGAGAGACCTGGGGTGGGGAGAGATGCTCTTGGCCCTGGTGGAGGTTAGCATGGTGATGGAGGAGAGGGGGAAAATGCCTCTCGTGCCCCCTCCTTGTCGCCTGCTGGGGCTGCGGCATGGAGAAAGAGCTGGGGAGAGGATGGTGGGGTGGCACACAGGGAGGGAGGAAGGACAGGAGAGGCTTCCCCTGCTCTCTGTCTGGGCTGGAAGGGGAGGAGACACAGATGAGGACGTGCTGTGTCCCCCCTCTTCTCTCAGCCTGCTTTTGCCCTGAGTTTAATTTCCTCCGTCCTTTTGTTTGCCGTGGGGATTTAAATGAGGTGGGAAGCAGCATGCAGTCCTGGAGCCCCCTGTAGTGCCAAAGCTCCTGCTAAGCCTCAGCTTCACCGGCACCGGGAAAGCTGGGCGTTCAGCTGCCGGGCCCCAAAGCTGACCCACAAATTTGGGGTGCTCAAGCCAGGCGCTGGAGAGGGGCAGAGTGCTGCTGGCTGTGGCAGCCAGCCTTGGCCTGGCCACAGGACAGGGGCCTCTGTTCCAGACCCTGGAGCAACCTCGGCTGCTGCCTGTGGGCTGTCTGTCTCCTCTCTCCCAGCAATGCCCAGCGTTCTCCTGCTCCCCACCACCGTTTGTCCTCCAAACCAGGGAGCCTTCCAGGGCACCCCAGCCTGCACTGGTCACATAGGTGAGCCTGGAGCAAACCCACTCTTGGTTGCCACTTCATCTGCCCATGCCATTTTGTCCCTGCAAGGCTCCCTTTCTTGCACACCCCTTCCCCTTACCCTCTTGTTTTTCTTTTGCCTCTGGGAAACTTCCATTTTTCCAGTCCTTTGAGGACCTGCCAGAGGAAGCTTTTTCTCCTGGCACCAATCAACCCCCTCAGCATACTAATAGTTTGCTCCAAGCATCATTATTCAGGGTAAATACCCTCCATTGTCCATAATCTGGTGGGGGAACCAAAAGGCCTTGTCAGCGAAAATGTGCACAGAGGAGGCCCGCCATGGTGAAGCCATTTTCATAGTGGCAGCTCCATGATGTGACAGAGAACCAAGGGCTGGTCCCTCTAAATTCTACCACTTAGAATCATAGAATAGTTTGCATTGGAAGGGACTTTCAAAAGTCATCCAGTCCAACCTCCCTGCAATGAGCAGGGACATATTCAACTAGATCAGGTTGCTCAGAGCCCCGTCCAGCCTGGCCTTGAATGTCTCCAGGGATGGGGCATCTACCACCTCTCTGGGCAACCTATACTGGTGTTTCACCACCCCAATGTAAAAATTTATTCCTCATGTCCAGCCTGAATCTCCCCTCCTTTAGTTTAAAACCATTACCCCTTGTCTTATTGTAACAGGCCCTGCTAAAAAGTCTGCCTCCCTCTTTCTTATAGGCCCCTTTCAAGTACAGGAAGGCCACAATAAGGTCTCCCCCAAGCCTTGTCTTCTCCAGGCTGGACAACCCCAGCTCCCTCAGCCTGCCCTCATAGGATTTGTCCAGCCCTGACACCTCCTGGGAAGGCATTGAATCCTGCAGGGACACTTGAGGATCACATTGCTTTTTGCTGCCCCAAAGTAGCCAAGCTGCTTGTCAGCAGGCAGGGCGGTTGGATAGGGGGCACAGGCAGGAGCAGAGAAACAGCTGGGTGGCTGCCCCGGCTTTTGGGTGTCTAGCCTGGGGGCTCTCCAAACTCCTCAGGCACAGGGGCAGGAGATGGTGACCCTGAGACTGGGAATGGGAGAAGGAGATGCTGAGCCAGGGTACAGGGGAAAGATGCTGAGCCAGGGTACAGGGGAAAGATGCTGAGAACGGGCACAGGGGCAGGAGATGCTGAGCCCAGTGGGCTGGGATCCAAGCAGCCCTGGTATGGGGTGGGCTGTGGAACAGAAGGCAGGTGCATGTGCCCCAGTTGCTTCATGGAAGTGAGGGGCCCCTGAAATGCGTGAAGGGGGCAGGTGGGAAGCCAACGAGGGGAGAGACGTTTTGGAGGGGTTTGCAGCTGCAGCTGGAAGTCTTCTCAGAGGGCAGGAGGAAAGTGGTGGATTCTGCCTTGGGGTGGGACTCCAGTGTGGCCTCTGCCGCCTGGGCCTCAGGGTGAAGCTCTGCAGGGCTGGGAGGGGGCAGCTGTCAGCACACTGAGGTGTGGATGGGCACCAAAGCTGGACTGGCGGCAGTTGGGACCCAGTGGCAGGCAGATCCCCTGGCAAGGGAAGCAGGCAGAGGTGGGTGAGGGAAACAGGAGTCTCCTGGTCCTCCTCCGAAACTTCAGCTGCTCTAGAAACCTTTTCCCATGTCCTTGGTGCCTGCTAATTTCAGAGCAGAGGTGACCCCCTTTCTCAAGTCCCCGCAGGGCCTCTATACCTCAAAGGGCCACGGATGAGTCAGAAACCAAATTAAATATTCTCTGGGTTTCCTGGTGTGTGCAGGTGTTGTCCCAAAAGATGCCACATGCCCCAACGGGGTGAGAAAGGCTGTAGGCAGTGGCAGGGAAGGGGACGGTAACTCCATGGCACATCAGGCTCCTCAGCTCCAGGCGATGGGGAAAACCCCGAGTCTGAGGGATGATGGAGATGGGTGATCCCCCACCCAGCAGCCCCAGAGAGTGGTGCCCCCAGGCAGCTGCTGGCATGGGGCACCCTGAGACAGAGGCACCGGGCATCAGATGCGGCAACTGATGGGAAGAGAAATTGGCAGAGCAGAGGCTTTCTGAGCAAGCGTCCGCAGTGCTGATCACACACCAGAGCATCTCACTGGGAGGCTTAAAAATGCACAACACCCCCAATTTCATGCTCTGGGTGGTTCTGTGAAGACAGCCATGCCCATGCTTGCTCTGGCTCCTGCTCTTCAGCAGGTGTCCTGGCTGTCAGGCCATGTCTTGCACATCCTGCAGCAGCCAAAGGTTGCGGGGTTTCTGCCTCTTGGGGCTTTAGCTCCTTGCAAACCACACGATGCCAGCCAAAAACTGGAGCCACATGACTGCAGCAGCAGGAGGCTGTGCTTGTGTCATGGCTTGTCTGAGGTACCTGATGGATGCGTGTGCTGGTGGTGTCCCCACAATAGCCTCTGGGTGCCCCTTACCCATAGAGCTGTACCCGAGTGGGCAACGAGCCACTGCCTGTGGCTGAGGTTGGATCCTAAATCACATAGCGCTGAGGCACCTTCCAGCAGTGGGGAGACCTCAGACGCCTGACCTTGACTTTCCCGTTGTCTCAGCCTTTTTCCTTCCCCCTTTTAACAGAAATCTCAGGCAGCGGAGAGATGTCAGAGGTTGAGGCTGGGGGTCAGGTGTGCTGGCACTGCATGGGCATCCTTCCCAAAATGGTCCCTGCCTGTGACAGCCCATGCTCAGCTGCTCCTTCTCCCAGGCTGTGCTTTTTAGCAACTTCATCTCTAATATGTGTGATTGTTCTGGAAAACAAAAGCTAAAACCAGGCTCTTTCCTTCCTCAGGATTGATTTGCTGGAACATCCCAGGTTGCTCCAAGCCGGGATGGGCTTCCCAGGGTGATTCCCAATGCCAGGTGTTGGTGCCCAGTACCAAGGGCCAGCGGCATGCTGCCTGCCCCCACAGATGTGGGGCTGGGAGCAAAGGGGGCAATTATCATAGAATCTTAGAGTATCCTGAGTTGGAAGGGACCTGCAAGGATCATTGAGTCCAACTTCTGTCCCTGCATGTGACAACCCCACAGTTCACACCACGTGTCTGAGGGTGTTGTTCAATTGCCTCTTGAATACTGCCAGGCTTGGGGCTGTGACTGCCTCCCTGTTCCAGTGCTCCATCACCCTCCGGGGGAAGAACCTTTTCCTAATGTCCAACCGAAACCTCCCCCGGCACATCTTCCTGCCGTTCCCTCAGGTTCTGTTGTTGGTTGCCAGAGAGAAGAGATCAGCACCTGCCCCTCTTTCTCTCCTTGTGAGGAAGCTGTAGACCACAATGAGTTCTCCTCTCAGTCTCCTCCAGGCTGAACAAACCAAGTGACTTTAGACTTTATTCCGGGCAGTAAACTGACCCCGCTGAAAGCTCTCCTGGGGTGCCTGTAACTGGTCCCTTCTTTGCTCCCCAGGTTGCCAATAGCAGACTCGTGTGCCCGGGTGCCCTTTCTCCTGCTGCCCACCTGCCCACTCCCAAAACGGAGGAGCCCGCCGACCCCACCATGTCGTCGGACCCCAGCGCCCCGCCGGCAGTGCCGCCCCTGCACTCCCCCAAGTCGCCGGTGTGGCCCACCTTCCCCTTCCAGCGGGAGGGCAGCCGCATCTGGGAGCGGGGCAACCTCCTGCTGCGGGACCTGCCCAGCCCCCTCCCCACCAAGAGGACCAGGACCTACTCGGCGTAAGTACCCAGCACGGGGCAGACGCGTTTGGGACTGCCCGGCTGAGCTGAGCAGGGACCGTGGTCACCAGCTGTGCTCGAAGAACCCATTACACCTGGTGCATGTCGCCATTGCAGCACCCGGCATCACCGCACCAACCTGCCCAGTTGCTGCGGGTGGGTGCCATGCCCTCTCCCAGGGAATGCCACATTTCCACAGCAAACCCATGTAACAGCAAACCTCTCCCCATGCTGCCTCCCGGGTGAGTGCAACTGGTGGGACATCTCCCTGCCTTTCCTCCCGCAGGACAGCACGTGCCTCCGCTGGCCCCATCTTCAAGGGCGTCTGCAAGCAGTTCTCTCGCTCCCAGGGCCACGGGTTCATCACTCCTGAGAACGGCACAGAGGACATTTTTGTCCATGTGTCTGAGTAAGTCTGGGGGTTACGTGGTGCCGGGGGAGCTGTGCCGTCAGCGTGGGGCTGGAGACTCATGGGCTGGGGTGGGAATGTCTCCATGGGGTGGGTATGGGGCTCTGCCTGTTCTCCACCCCCAATCATTGGTGGGTTTTCTTTCCCAAAGCGCAGCTGGTGGGTGGGATGCCTTCCTTGGTGCTGGGTGGTCTGGGGCAGGGGACCAGCTTTTGGACCCATCACCACTGCCTCTCCTCTCCCACAGCATCGAGGGGGAGTACGTCCCAGTGGAGGGGGATGAGGTGACGTACAAGGTCTGCCCCATCCCTCCCAAGAACCAGAAGTTCCAGGCGGTGGAGGTGGTCCTCACCAACCTGGCGCCCCACACGAAGCACGAGACGTGGTCCGGCCAGATCATCGGCTCCTAGGTGCCTGGGGGGGGCCGCCGGCTGCTCAGCCCCACAGAGCAAGCCTGCCCGGCCACTTGCACGGGGTGCGGGGGGAGCCAAGGCAGCAACGGGGCTGGGGCTGCCCAAAATTACGCAGGCATTTGCGTTCAGTGTCTTTTATAAGGTTACGGTTTCCTTTCTCTGTGTGTGTTTGTAAGTGTCTGTCAAGGAGGACAGGGGAAGCAGAGCCCTCCCCTGCCACCCCCCAGCTCCAGGGGCAGCGCCGAACCCCGTGTCCCCTTCCTTGCACCTGAAGCCATGGGAGCAGGGGAACCTGTCCTACCCCCTGGCACCCTGGCTGCCCTGGGCTGAAGCAGGTGCTGAGAGCCAGGGGGGGCTGGGGCGGTTCAGCTCGTCCTCCTGAACCCCGTTCTGGCAAAGCAGGTACCCTGCTTGGTCCCACTGCCCGCTGTGCATGCCGTGGGGCTGGGGGAAGACGGGGCGGTGTGGGGCAGCGTATCACTGTGCGGGGACTGGGCGGCTGAGACCCGTCCCCATCTGAGCCGGCAGCTCACTGCACCCACCTGAGCCACATCCCTCCAGCAAAAGATCTCAGGTCAGCGGTGCCACGGGGAGGCGAGTGGCTTACAGGAATAAAAAGTTCAGTTTTAAGGGGCAAATGGCTGCTGGCAGGGCACAGGGGTGCTCAGCATTGTGCCCGGGGAGGCTGTGCCTGGGTGTGGGTCAGGGGTGCACTTGGCGCCTTTGTGCTCCCCACTGCTGCTGGGCTGGTAACGCACTTTTCTTGGCTCGGTGCTGGCATGGTTTTGGGGAGATGGCCGCCTTCTCCTCTGCCTCCCCTTGTCCCCCCAGGACCCTGGGGACCCCCCTTCCCACGCGTGTGTGTGTGTGTCTGTGCACATCTGTAGCTTGCCGGGGAGGGTGAGGGGCTGAGGGGTTTGAGTAGCCTTGGCCATGGGGTAAGCACAGCCACCTCCTCCCCTGCCCCTTGCTGTAGGCAGGGTCTTGTATACAAAGCACAAATTTCGGTTTTGGTCTTCTCCGCCATACTGTGGCCAGGCAGGCTCCTGGGGAGGGACAGTGCAGAGGGTGGCGGGGTGGGGGTGGCATGAACCCATCTGGGCCTGAATTGACCCCAGGGAAATGGTGCCTGCACCTATGCTCCAGGGATTACCAGCATCTTAAGGGGTTTATTTCAGAGCAGGACAAGCAGCCTCCTGGGTGGGGAGGATGGAGGCAGCTCCCTGGCACCCACTCAGTGGGAGCCTCAGCGCTAGTGGAGAGGAGCATTTTCCACCTTTCCGGCCGCTGCTGTTGCAGTGGGGACAGGGGTCTGCCATAAGCAGGGAGAGGAGGGTGTCAAGGCTGGTGCCATGCAGGACACTTGTGGATTCGAGGTGACCACCATATGCTGCCCCTGCCCAGGCTGTTGCGGGGACTGTTCCGGGACCCCGCAGCCCATCTCACTGCCAACCCAAAACCCGGCTCACCCAGGGGCTGCGGTGACGCTGGCTCAGGCCCCAGGCATCCCTGGGACACGCAGTCAGCTTGGCCAAGGCAAACTGTGTTTGATTCTTTTTTTTCCTCTCTTTTTTCGGAAATGAACTAAAACCCTAGATTTGTTGGTGTTTTTACAACTCTGGTGTCGTTCCCACCTGTCTGACCGTGTGTCGACCTTTGTAACATTGGCAATAAACCATTAAAAGTGACTTTCCCTTGGGTGCTGCCAGTCCCAGCTCTTTGTCCTCTGTGTGTGTGTGTCGCTGTGGGGACGCTGTTGGCTCTCCCAGGTAAAGGACCTGGAGCATCCAGGGACTGGTGGGGCCGTATCTGCAGTACTATGTCCAGTTTTGGGCCCCTGGTTTAAGAAGGACAAGGAATTACTGGAGGGAGTCCAGCAGAGGGCTGCAAAGATTTTGAGGGGTCTGGAGCACATTTCTTAGGAAGAAAGACTGAGAGAGCTGGGTCTGTTCAGCCTGGAGAAGAAAAAGCTGAGAGGGGATCTTAGAAATGTTTATAAATATCTCAAGGGTGGGTGTCAAGAGGATGGGATCAGACTCCTTTCAGTGGTGCCCAACAATAGGATGAGGGGCAACAAGCACAGTCTGAAGCACAGGATGTTCTATCTAAACATGAGGAGAAACTTCTTTACTTTGAGGGTGTCAGAGCACTGGAACAGGCTGTCCAGAGAGGTTGTGGAGTTCCCTTCTCTGGAGACATTCAAAACCCGCCTGGACACATTCCTGTGTGATCTGCTCTAGTTGAACCTGCCTTAGCAGGTGGATCAGACTAGATGGTCTCCAGAGGTCCCTTCCAACCCCAACCATGCCGTGATTCTGTCGGATTTATCCAAACGGCAGGACAGACTCACCCACCTCCTCACAGCGTGTTCCAGGGGGTCCTGGGGTCCTCCAGCCTTACTCTGGGGGAAGAGGGGGCAGACCCTGAGCCTGTGATGGGAGGCTGCTGCCCACCAGGAGGGGTGACCAGGACTGGGGCTGGTCCCCAACTCCTGTGGGGATTTCAAACTGCAGCTGCCTGCTGTCTGGCTGCATTTCGCCCCAGCAGAGCCCAGCACAAAGCACACACTGCCTCCAGCTGCTGCTTGTTGTAGCTTTAATATGATTGATTTTATTTGTTTTTATATATATATGTATTTAAATATATTTATTTAACAGCTGGTATCAGCCAGACAGGAGCTGCCCATCTCGCACAGATACGGAGTTATATGGCCCGACAGTTCCCAGCGTGGGGCCTGCCACATCCGCTCGCTCACACACACATGGGGAGAAACCCCCACTCAGGCCGTGGGCACCTACTGGGAGAGGAGCATCATGGCAAAGGGGTCTTGGAGACAGGCATGCACTGTCCCCTAGGTGTAGGGCTCCCACCCTACCGCTGTGCCTCATTCCTGCCTGCAAAAACACAGGGCAGGCAGCTGGGGCTCAGTGGCCCTGCTTGAGCAGGGGGGTAGGACCAGATGACCCCCAGAGGTCCCCTCCAGCCTCAACCATTCTGTGGCTCTGAGACGCTGGGGCTGCCCCAGCTACTTTGGATTCCATCCTCCTCCTCATCCTTCCAGAAGGACAGGGTCTTCTGGCAGGAGGTGCCTTCAACTAGCCCAAGCTCGGTGTAAGACAGAGACAGGAATGGGGAAGGGTCCTGAACTTGGTATCACCCACTCACCTGTGAGCTCCTGAGCACAGAAAGGGATGGCTGGTACCTCCAAGGTCATCCCTGCCTCTGCTCTGCTCGCTCTGCAACTCCCCCCACCCTGAGCAAGGGATGTGCTGCCACCTGGTGCAGCCTCAGACAGAGCCAGCCCTTCCCTTCAAATACACAAGGCATCTCAGCGCCCCAGGCCACCACGGTTCCTTGTGCTCTCAGGCCAGGCCCTGCTCTTCATGGACCACCATGCCCTCTAGAGATCCTGCTGACTTCGAATAGACTTACAGGAAATATAAGCCCCTAAACCCACACATAACCTGATCCACAGTGAAACAGAGAAGGAAGAACTACAAAACACATGATTCCTCCACGGAGGTTGCAGTGGAGGGCCAAAAACAGTGGCCTGTGAAAAGGGTACCTTGCTGCCAGGCTTCCCCAGCAGGTCCTCTTCTCCCATGCAGAAGTTTTCTCTGCATAGAAAGAGGAATTTGTGCATTTTGGGGAGATTTCTGGATGCCGGGCAGACTGCTGCACTCATGCAAATGTGATGTATTACAGCCCTGATGTGCTGTAGATTTAAGAGGTGAAGTTAGGTGGAGGAGACAGCACCCACCAGCACTGGTCATGCAGCACCCAGCTCCTGTGGCCAAGGCAGCAGTGCCAGGGTCCACTCAGGACTCTGCCTGTGACAACGTGGGAGCCCTGCCCGGGGTCTAAAAGCACCAGCTTATCTTGCCTGAGGAACTTGGCCCCTTGGTTGAGTGGCAGTAGCCAGATGAGAAACTTCTCTCTGTAGACCAGCTGCCAGGTGGGAGATGAAGAGCAATGGTGAGGAAAGCAGGTACAGGAGAAAAAGACGAGAGAAAACAAGACCAAGAGATGGGGCAGTGCCATACCAGCAGGGATGTGCTGAGAAAGGCTCCCAGGGAGCAACCAGGGGAGCTTTTGCAGGAACCTCTGGCACATTCCAGCTCCACAAACACCAGACACATGTGCCCTGGGGAGCTATAAGCAGGACACACGCCTGGAGGGGATCACTGAGCTCCTACTGAGCACTGAGTTGTGACTAATGTCACCAGTGCAGTCACACACCCCAGTATAATGGCCAGGAATAAAGGGGCCAAAGGGTCAGGGACCAAAGGAGAGATGTGGTTTTGCGACTCACAAAGACCCAGGAGAAGAGGGGAGCAGAAGGACACGTGACAGCTGCACCGGAGAACTCGCATCGCTAAAGGTGACCACATAAACCAAGCACATGGGACAAGATGCGTTGGAAAGGTTGGAGGGCACTGTTGCGTGCGTACCTCTGTTGGCACAAGGAACCAGGTCTGGCCTGCGTTGGTCCTCTCTGAAAATGTCTTTGTCAGGATGATGAGAAGCTGAGCACTGTGAAGGAAGGGGACTTATCTTGTTCTGAATGCCCCGTGTAAGGTTTTGTCACTGATACATCTGTGACACCTAATGGACACACTTTGGGGAAGGCTGCTGGGAAGCGTTCTGTCCCCAACAGCTCCACAGGGTGCTCACACAGGCCAGGCACCCGGGGTCCTCCAGCCGCACCAGGCGAGGTCCGACTTCACAGCTTCTGCAGAACACAGAAGATAAACCCATAGTACCTTTTTGGGGTATGTTTGTAAGCTAAAGAGAGAATTAGTTTCTTCATGCACCTGAGCAAAAATCAGAGCAGGAGCAGAGTATTTGTAAAACTGTCTTTCCCAGGTCACCTGTAGGGACTGGCACGGGGCAGCACCGAGGTGAAGGACATGGTGATATTCTCCATTAGAATGCACAACACTGCAAGGAACCAGGGTCCCAGCTATTGCTTCCTACCACGATCTCGGGACAAACCAGCCTTCCTGGACTCTGGATGCAGAGCAGCTCTGGTGAGAGAACCTCAGCAGCCCTATCCTTCCCGGCCAAGGGCAAGGGGGAGAGAAAGGTGAGACACATGTTCCCTCCTGCAGAAGTGTTAAGATAAACAGAGTGACAAAGAAGAGGTGGGGGAGCACGGGATGGAAACACACACACACACACACACACACGTGTGACTGGCCCTTTCAAATGCTTCCCGACCACAAAAGCATCTGCATCACCGCCTGCCACAAACCGAACTGTCAAGAGAGAAGTTTTGCTGGAGGTGAGGACGGTCTGGTCCCACAAGCCCCAGCCGCAGGTGGGGAGTGCTGGAAAGCTGCTCAGCAAAGGCCCCTCCTGCACACCCACCTGCGTTACCTCCTGACCACCTCTGGCAAGTGTTTTTTTCCTGTCTACCCCTGAGGAGATTCCTCAAACGAAGGTGCTTTTCCTGGTGGGGGGAAAGAGTGGGGCCGGGACAGGGCTGCAGGGACCTGGCAGTCAGCACTCGTTTGCTCTCTCTGGAAAGAAGATTTCACGGCATCGCTGGACCGTGTCCTGGGGGGACTGGACGCTGTGTCCCACCGTGCGGGGATCATCGTAGATTTCATAATCATTCCCCCCCTGCAGGAGAATAGAAAAAAGGGAAAATGTTAACCGGGTGTCGACAGAGCACCCTCATCCATGAATCTGCATCT
The DNA here is from genome assembly GCA_013399365.1 of Pampusana beccarii. Classification (NCBI taxonomy): domain Eukaryota; kingdom Metazoa; phylum Chordata; class Aves; order Columbiformes; family Columbidae; genus Pampusana; species Pampusana beccarii. The sequence goes on from VWYH01009016.1 coordinate 901,506, forward strand.
TGCTCTGTCCTATGAAGAGGTGGGGTGGGGGCTGGGGCTGGGCAGGCAGGGACCTGCTGGGAAGAAGCTGCCAGGGCTTTGCTGGCCCAGGGAGGCAGAAGAGGCTGGGCTAAGAGCCCTGCTCCCTCCCCTCTTCAAAGGATGGGGAAGGTCCTACACCAGCAAAGTTCGCCCAGGGTTAACCCCTGCCCTGCCTGTGGAGGGGCTAACAGAAGGTGGGTGGGCACATCTTTGGGGGCAGATGTTGCCATAATCTGGAAAGAGCTGAGTCGATAGTCAAACTGGTCTACAGCAGCAAAGAAGCATCATCCTCCACCACGCTGAAGGGAAGCTGAAGCTGTTCCTGCTGTTGAAAAGTCCTCTCCTAAGTGCTGGGGGCTCATGTTTTGGGTCCTGAGGGCCGCCGGAGTGGCTGCCCCCCTCCCGAGGGTGCTGGGGGGAGGAAAGTGATGCTGAGGTGGACCTGCTCCCCAGCACAGTGAATCCAGGGTGATTTCCCCATGACCCAGCAGGCCTGCAGCCACCACGAGCCTGCTGCAAACAGGCACCACTCGAGAGCATCTCTCCCCTTCACACTGCTGGAGGTCTGTGTTGGCCTCCTGCACCTCCACACAGGGAAGCGGCCATGTGTGGGGCCAGTGGGGCATACTCACAGGGGTGGTCTCGTTCCCGAAGAAGTGAATGGTGTCAAATCTCTCATCGTCGAGCACGTTGAGGCAGTAGCGCTTGTCCCAGCCCTCTGGGAAGACGTCAAAACTGATCATGCCACCTGTCAGCAGAAGAGAGGGCATCAGGCAACGATGGTGGGAGCTGGTAGGGTGTCCCCCAACCCTGCGACGGGCAGGAGGAGGAGAAAGGGCTGGATGTCTGTGGGGAGCCCCCACCTCAAACAGCAGCCAGGCACTGCCCAGCACTTGGCTAGGACAGTGACAGATGCTGTTCCTATGACAACAGGCTGGAGTGACATCAGCGTGGCTGGGGTGACATCAGCACTGCTCCCCTAACTGCAGGCAAGCTGGAACCAGCGGGCTGTAGGGGGGGATGCTGGGGTGGCAGGTCCCAAAAGATGCATCTTTTGGGGGAGATTTGAGGTCACACCTTGCACATAGCATCAGCATGTTCTGTGTCCCGACAGGGGACAATGTCCTTGGAGACTGGCACCACTCTCTCTCCTAGACTCCTGTGCAGACATCGCTGGCCCTTCTACAACCACTGCTCTGATGCTCCTTCACCCCACAGGGACTGGGGGCTCTGGCACCCTAGAATCATAGAATGTCCTGAGTTGGAAGGGACCCACAAGGATCATTGAGTCCAACTCCTGTCCCAGCATGGGACAACCCCAAAATTCACACCACGTGTGTGTACACACGAAACAAACCGCATGCACTGCGCAGTTCAGAGGTCCCAGCTGGCCGCCCCACAAACCCCCAGCAGGTTCTGCACACAGATCAAGGATGAAGGACCTTGCCATGGAGGAACCATAAACACATCAACATAATCGGGGCATGACCTGGGCCTGTCACCTCTTGCCAGGAGAGTCAAGTGCGAGTTGCCAACATCTGGAGGGTTACCAAGGCAGATGGGCCAAACGTAGAGAGGTGAGGGAGCTTCCCCTGAGAGCACATGTACGTGTGCACATGGACACCCACAGCTACCAATGGTTAACGAACCTCCCAGCCCTTGCTCATAGACCAGGCAGAGTTTACCCCAGCACTGAGCTGCCTTTTGGGGGTGACTGGACGCAGCTCCTTCCCCATCCTCTCGAGCTGCCCCGCTGTGTGCACAGGCTGCAGAGTCAGACCCTCGTCCCAGCACCAACACAGGTGACAGGTTCTTTCCAAGCCTGAGACTCAGGGCACACGGATGTTTGGGTCTTGCTCAGAGCCAGAAGGAACAGGGATTTGAGCCTTGATGTGCATCCTCCTGCCAGTTCAAGTCTCTGCTCCTCTTGGTTTCAAGGGGACTCTCTACTTCTTCAGGCAATCTACTGGGCCACCAGCAATCCTGGAGTTTCACACTCTCCTTCTTCATGAATCTCTTAGGAAGGGGGTGAGTGGACAGGTAACCACAGGTACCCACAGGCACAGTCCCTGCTGCAGGAGAGGCACTGATCCCCCAGGCTGTTCAAATGTGCACATCCTGATGCCATGCTCCTCTCCTCCCTAGCTGGTTGAGGTGTCCCTGTTGGTTTGGAGATCCCAAACCAACCTTTCTTGGAGGCTGAGGAGCTGGGGATGGAGCCTGCGTGCCCAGCTCGGGGCAGAGGATTCACCACCGGACAGGAAGCCCCAGGTAGGACACTGTGGTATGGATGGGAGCAAGTACCCTACGAGCTCAGGGATGGGGATACCCCCAGGCTTGCAGCAGGCGCCAGCATCAGAGCAGGAGCTAAACTTGGTTGACCTCATTAAATTCTTTCCTGATATTGTATCCAAAGCCATTTATCTGTGAAAAACGCTGCATTTCACTGAGTTCTGGCTTTAAAAACAGAGCTGGGCAGCAAGAAGGGGCTCCTGATGCCAGCTGGAGAAGGTAGGAAATCAAAGAGAGAAAAAGTCATGTGGAGGACAGCCAGCACTGTCCCTTGTCTGGGCAGAGCACGGGTCTAGGGGGCGTAGGGAGATCTCGTACCACCTCTGGGACTTGCGTCCTCCACAGCCTGGGACAAGGCACATGGAGCCAGTTTGGCAGAAGAGCCCCATTTCTGTGTGTCCGTTTTTGGATGCCTGACCTGAGACACCCTCCGTTTTCTTTGTGAAGGAGCAGGGTGACCGCAACTCCCCTTGTCTTCATGCTTTTACACAACAGGTCCGGGCTCTTTGTGGTGGCTTCCCAAAGTCAGAGGAGAAAAGCCCATTGTTCTGCTCTTGTCCCCCGTGCCTGCAGGGACACGGCGGTGGGGACCTTGTCCTTGTCTGCTGTGACAAACAGTGTGTGTCAGTGCTGTGGGCAGCCCCTGGCAGGACGCTGAAGGCAAAGGAGAGGCTCTCAGGAGGAAAATCCCTTGCAGGACCAGAGGGCCAGACCCTCGGTACTGGTCCACACTGGGTGCAAGAGTGGGATGTCACCTGCTGCCTCCCGAACTCGTCACCCTCTTGCCCTTTTGCTATCCTGCCACATGGCACCTTCTTATCTCACACATACCCACCGCTCTGCTTCAGTCCCACTACTTACACACCCTCATTTTGCTCCTTGCCCTGGCCAGACTCCCAGCATTGCTCGAGTCTCTCCTTTGACTCCTCGCCTTTGGGAAGCCGGCTGTGAGAGCGTACCTTCATCCCAAGGAGTGGCCCTGCAGAACGCCACAGCATGGAGCTGCAAACTCCCTGCCTCTCGGCAGTTCCTCCTCCAGGTAGATGTTTCCCTCGTAGCCAATCCTCCCAACAAACCCCAGAGCTAAAACATGCTTGAGGCTCCTGTCTCCCTTCCCAGGGAGGGCTGCGTGTGCCTGGAGCTCTGCTGGCCACCTTGCTGCTGACGCTTGAGCCAGGACAGACCTCCTGGGCAGAGGTGGGCTCTGCAGAGCAGGCTGGAATTAAGGTGGGGATAACGTCACAGGACAGAAACCTGCCTGTCTGGGTGATTCCCAGAGAGGCAAATCTGCAGCACCATTTATTCTCATAGAATCATAGAATCATAGAATAGTTTGGGTTGGAAGGGACTTTCAAAGGTCATCTAGTCCAACCCCCATGCAATGAGCAGGGACATCTTCAACTAGATCAGATTGCTCAGAGCCCCATCCAGCCTGGCCTTGAATGTCTCCAGGGATGGGGCATCTACCACCTCTCCAGGCAACCTGTGCCAGTGTTTTACCACCCTCAATTGTAAAAAATTTCTTCCTTACGTCCAGCCTGAATCTCCCCTCCTTTAGTTTAAATCCACGAGCCCTTGTCCTGCCGTAACAGGCCCTGCTAAAAAGTCTGTCCCCATCTTTCTTATAGGCCTGTTTCTCTGCTGTCACCCTCCTGTGAATGCCAAGGTGACACCCCCATATTGGCTCTCCCGGAACAGAAGCTCCTTGTTCTCTCACCAGCATCTCCAGGCCCCCAGGGGAGCAGCCAGCATTCCTGCTCCCTTTCCCAGCATTTTAAGGGAAACATGATAAAGAGGCGAGGGCAAAGCCAGGGAAGCCGCCTTCACTCACCCCGAGAGAAACGCAGACCTTTGCCAGCAAACTCCCTCTGCAAGGCTGCCACAAACTTCTCCCGGATCCGCTCTTTCTGCAGAGAAGAAGGAAAGGGAAGGAAGGAGGGTTTGAATGATTAGATGTTCACAGCCTGTCAGAGTCCACCATAGGCTATTTGCTGGGCAACTCTGGCTTACTGCATTCCCCTTTCCCACCTGTCCCCAGTATAATGCCATTTAGCCAGCTTTCACCAGTCCTGCCCAGTGCCTGTGTAAAAAGCCACCAGCTCAGGACAGCTCCAGGAGGCTCCTGGGAAGAGCAGATCCCAGCCCTTCCTTGGCAATGAAATGCAACTGCTTCAGCTTTCCAGAGGACCAGTTCATAAACCAGAGCCTCCAGCTTTGCTGAAAAAGTTTTGCAAAGTCTTGAAAAGTCTCTCAATGCCAAGACTCTCCCACTCCAGGCAGAAACTGCCTGGGGCATGGGCCAAGCCCTCCAGAGATCTGCCCAGCAGATCTGCTGTGGCCCTCCCAGTCTGGAAGGCCCATTGGTTCCAGCTCTGTTGGGGTTGGGGGAGTGGGAGAGAGAAGACAGCTGCTGGGCCAGCCTGGAGGGATGGTGCAACCTGACAAGTTTGAGTCTCTGTGAGGTTTTCAGTGCAATTCTACCTTTGGTTACTGTAAACAAGGAGACGCCCTGTTAAATAGGTGCCTTATTCCCTGGGGCCTTCCCACCCTAAGGAATCCTGCTGGCCACGCTATTGCATCGGTGGTCCCCAATGAAGTCAAATTCTTCCATTCATCTGTGTCTCTTTTAGTTCTATGAATAGTTATGCTATTAATTAAATGACAGCTGGGAAGATGAAAATAAAATGGGGGGCGTGAAAAGACATTTTCAGATGAGATTTCAGAAGTGGTATACAGGGACAGCCTGAGTCTGGCTGGTCTACCTTGTCCAGCTCGGAGAACTCAATTCGCTCCTCTGGCGTGCAGCTCCGACCGATGGGGGAGATGTTCAGCATCCCATTGCGAAACTCAATGAAGGTTCCTCTGTGGGTGGGCAAGGGTGCAGGGTTACTGGGGCAGGGAGAAAAAACCAGACCTTTCCAGGGCCATGCAGGAGGAGAAAAGCCATGCCCACTTCACGTCAGGTATCAACAACTCTGCTTAAGGTTGACAAGGGGGTCGTAGTTCTATAAAAAGAGACTGTGAGAGAAGAGGAATAAACAGTTCCTGTGTGCCCTGGGGAGAGGCGGGAAGCAACAAGCTTAGGTGAGGTGATAAGAAATATTTTCTAATGTTGTAATGACTGCAAGGAAAGCTATTGCCTGGGCTCAAACAACCACCAGATGAGACTGTGGCATCACCACCCCTGGAGGGTTTTAAGAAATGTGGCAGTATCTTGGGGCAGTGGGATGGAACAGGTCAGTGTGACTCACTGCTGAGGACTCGTGGCAGGCTAATGAGCAATCAGAACCTCCTCGTGAGATACAAATCAGGTAGGACCCACAGGGCCTTCATATCTCCTGTTTGTTCCCTGCACTTTCGACTGCAACTCTTACCTAAGCTTTCACGGGCAGGGCCAAGGTCCTGCTTGCACTCTTACCTTGCACTGAGATCCCTAGGCTACTACTTCCTCGGCGGGCTGGTTCAAAGCACTAAGCCAGCAGAAAACTGCTCCTTTCTTTTCTCTTTGCTATAAACCCAGCCAGTTCTGTTTGCTTATCACCTTGGAATAGCTCACCTGGGGGTCAGACAGGTACCAGCACCGGTGGGGCAGAAACACCAGGGGATGGCAGCACTGATGATTTGAAAATAGATTGGAACTCTTGTGGAAACCTAGCTGGGGCAGGGAGATCCTCTTCTATGTCCAGCTGAGGAGCCCTGATCTCATCAACCCTCTAATGTCCAGCTGAAGAGCCCTGCACTCATTAACCCTCTGATGTGGCTCTCAGCCATACCTGCTGTTTCTCTGTGATAAAGTGCTTGCCACGCTGAGTCTGGAGGAAAAACTCCACCTCCCGTCTCGTAACACAGTGAAGAACATCATGGGGAATGGACACACGGGCAGCCATGCCTGAAGCCTGGGAACAGCATCTCTGCAGCATCAAGGGTTTGCTGGTTCATGCCCCAGCCCGAGACTCAGGACATGAGGATTAAAGTCCTTGCTTTGCTAGAAATCCCATAAGCCTAAATCCACAGAGGCACTTGGGAGCTGAAACTTTGCCCAGCTGTTGGGCAACCAGACAGCAATGAGGCAACCAGACAGCCTGGAGGGTTCTGGGTCCAGCCTACGCTTTTGGGGGAATGTTCAGCCAGCAGTCCTGTCACAAGGAGCCACCCTGGCCCCTCTCACTGGTCCTCCTATTGCCACATGCTGACTCACATCAGGCAACTAATCTGGATTACAGTTTAGCAACATTTACCAGCTAAATTTTGACCAGACAGCTCTCCTGCTGGGGTTCATTGTACAAACACGAGAGGAGAGCAGGAACAAACAGCCAGGACAAGGAGAGGGCAGAGCCGCTGCTTTCAACAGCACTGCTGGCTCATGCTGCCTTGAAGTGTTTGTGAAACTGTGGTCTGAGGGGTGGTTTGATGCTGCACCCAGCCTGGTTTAACTGCAGGCTGCCTGTGAAAGAGGTCCTCCTGCTCTCTCCTTCTACCTCCACGCCATCTGTTCCCTCTCTCTCTTTTCTGTGATAATAGAACAAGCCGATCCAATGGAAAACTACTCTTTTCTTCCCTGGAAGTGGCATAGTCTTACTTCAGAGGAGAGGTACTGACCCAGCTCAGCCTGTGGCTGCGGGATCTCATGGAGGAAGCAGACGGGAAGACACAGTTGAAGGGGGCAGAGCAGGGCCAGCCCTATTACCACTGGCACCAAGCGACAATGGCTTAAAAACAGAGTGAAACTGTGTGCTCAGGCGCTGGACATCTTAAGAGCCATTGTTTGTCTGTTTGGAAATTCATACGACCAATGATGCCTGACGCCCTGACCAGTAACGAGCTGGTACCATCGTCCTAAATGAGATGCATGCAGTGGCTGTACCCTGCTTCCCAGGGAAGAAAGTCCAAGGGGCAAAAGAGCAGGCATTATGCTAAAAAATAGTGCTGACTCTCCAGAACAAAGGTCCTCTTCCATTATTTGCCTACAGTGCCCAGCTCAGTGGGACAATGATCCTACACAGGGCCTCTAGATGGTAAGATAAAACCTGGAGCACAACAAGCCCAGTAGCTCAGCTGTTCTTAGGAGAGCCCTGGAGTCCAGAGCTCCCTAGAAATCAGGGACACGACCGCCATTTGCAGTCACACGACTGCCATTTGATTGTGCCTTTACCGTTTCTTGGGCAGCTTCAGCAGTGCCATGTAGTTGAGACAGAAGTTGATTAGATCCTGCAGCAGCTCTTCCCCCAGGTGGTCCTGAATGGCCTGTGGGAGGAGAAGGGGGAATGAGGAAAGTGCTTGACCTTCCATGGAACCCACCCAAGAACATGACCTGGAGGAGTGGAACATTCAGATCTGGCATTTGGGGAGAAGAGGCTGCCCATCTGCCTGGGGCCAGGCACTGCTCCCCATGGCATGCAAAGCACAGGGAAGGAGAGCCATGGCTGCAAGGAGAGCTGGACCTACCTGCTTGGAGACCAGCTGCCCGTTCTTGTATTGCACTGTGCCATTCTCTGCGAAGACATAGTCAAACTTATTGATAACTGAGGGGGGAGGAAACAAAAGAGGAAACATGAGTAGCGCCTGGGAAAAGGCGCCAAAAGGACTGGGCTCAGGGCTGAGCCATCCTCCTGGTTCCTTAGTACCGCGCCTTCCACATCTGCCGTGCTCCACAAAGGGCCACCCACCCGCCTGGCTCTCCACAAAGTGGGCAAGGAGATTATCTTCTGCTCACAGGTGGGGAGCTGACGCACGCAGGGGGAAATGACCTGAGCGAGGTCACGGGCTGAATCAGCGGCAGGACAAAGATAAGGGCTCCAAAATGTCAGGCTTTCAGCCACGTGCATGCTACTCTGCTCTCTCTCCTCCCCTCCTCACTGTCAGGGCGCTGGGGTGATGCAGTTACTGGTTATCTAACTCCAGCCCCTCCTGCAAGCCAGACACACAGCTGCCGACTCAGCCATCAGCCTCGGCCGGGAATTTCACGGTCTCTCTCCATCACCGAGGCAGAGCTCGGAGCCCGGCTGCGCTTGGCACCCACGCCAGAGAAGGAAAACAAGGTGGAGGGAGCAGGGGCTGCCTCCTCGCTCTCCAACTCTTTACCCCACGTCCCTATTTGAACACGATGAGGACCCCCCCACCCGGAGACCCCAACCATGGAGCAGCAGGGAGGCAAAATTTGCAAGGGGCTCCTGCCCACTGCGCGGGGGTGGCGGGGAGGGGGAGAAGCTGTCAGAGCCCAGATGAAGCTCGTATGAAACCGAGGCCGGAGCTGGCAGCGTGGGCTGGAGCATCCCTGCCTGCCGGCCCCGCCTGCGCTCCGCAGCGGCAGAAAGCGCGGAGCGGCGACTCCTGCCGGTGCACGGCCAGCAGCCCCGAGGGCGGGCTTAGGGTCAGATTTAGGGCACAGGAAACCCCTCCGGGAGAACATCGTCGGCCGCACCTCACCTTCGTCCCCGTCCCCCAGCTGCTCGGCTATCTTGGCGTAGTCCGAGCCTCCCACCACGCCGATCTGCACCCTCTCCCGCAGCTCCCGCAGGAACGCGTCCACCTCCGGCGCGATTTTCTGGAGGGGAAGCAGCGGGTGAGGCCACAGCCGGCTCCGCCATGCTCACCTCGGCTCCCACCGCCCCCCCCAAACTCCGTGCCCCCTGTGCCTTGCTACCTGCCGAGCCGGCGTCAGGGTCCCGTCCACATCGAAGAGGCACAGCACCCGGCCCCGCGCCGCCGCCGCCATCCCCGCCGCCGAGCCGGCCTCTGCGGGCGGGAGGCGGGAGNGGAACCAGCGTGCGGCCGCTGCCGGGGGGCGGCCCCGGGGGACCCCTCCACCGCGCCCCCGTGTCTCCCAAGGCCCCTTCAATGACGCCTTAACGTGCAGGTCTTGAACGGCTTCCCCGCTTCAGCTCTCCCTTTAAATCCTTTGCTCCAGAGACCTAACGGAGGACCTGGGAGCTGGGGAGGGTGGTGGTTTCACGTTTGCTGTTATGACTGCAGGGTCCCTCCCTGCATTTAGGGGCTGGATTGAGCTACCCGGCAAGCTCAGCTCCTCTGGGGGTTCCTGTGTCCTAGGAAGGGGAGAGGAGCAGGATGCCTTGTCCCGGTTAGTCTCCGTGCCTCGCCTCACATTTCCAAGAGGATGCTGCTAACAGCTGATATTTTCCCTGGAGAAGCGCAGTTTTCAGCCCCCACCCCTCTGCACAAAGCTAAATCTATTTCTTGCAGTAACTTCTGCTTTGACCTGCTTAGCAGTTACCACATGAGTCATTTAGGATTTAATCAGACCATCTGGTCAGATCATATTCATATGGCTCTGTATTATGCTGGCCTGATATGTAATGGTGGACAGCATGCCTGGCTGCCATCTCCTACAGTAATTCCTGAATTATTTTTCAATATCAATATCTGGTGGCAGAGCACTGGAACAGGCTGCCCAGGGAGGCTGTTGAGTCTCCTTCTCTGGAGACATTCAAAACCCGCCTGGACACCTTCCTGTGTAACCTCATCTGGGTGTTCCTGCTCCAGTGGGGGCATTGGGCTAGATGAGCTTTTGAGGTCCCTTCCAATCCCTAACATTCTGTGATTCCGTGATCAAGGACAACCTACATAGAACATTCAATCCTTTTTGCTCACAGTGAGCTTGCCTTCTCTCCTTGGACCGTGCTTAGTGTGCTGAGCTAGGTTGGAACTGGGGGGGAGGGTTTTTTTATGGTCTGCTTGGTTTTTTTTCTCAGTATTATTTGCTTCCAGGGCATTGTGCAACCTCTTTTCCTAGTTTTCCACCAGATTCCTCTCAAAATGAAGCATTCAGGTGCCTTCACAAGTTTTGGGTTTTACTCATGGTTTTGATTTTCCTGCTTCCACTCAATGAAAGGTGGATGTACAGAAACAATGTTAATAATTTACTTCTGTGCCATGGCCTCAAATAAGCTTTACCAAAACCAAACCATCCTTAGCTACTTGCTGGGGGAGGCATTCATTGTGTCCACCAGTTAATGTCACCAGGACAACTATTTCCACACTGTTTCTATGAGTTGCCTCCATAACACAGTGAATCAGGCACTCTTGGATTGCCATTACAAGTGTTGTTTGCCCTTACACGGATGTTCCTGCAAAATCATGGTCTCTGGGGCCTTCTGGATCAGACAGTGGTTACAATCTCCCACCTCTGGAAAGCTGGACTCTTTTCTGAGACACTTTGAAGCTCCCAGAATTGTTTCTCAGCACCCAGCTGCTTAGTATGCAGTTGGGTGCTGAAGTTTTAGTTCAGTTTAGAGTTATGCTCATTTATAGGTCTGATTCCATATATCCCTCATCAGTTAATGTGTGGATGCTTACTCCAGAATATGAATGCTTCAAAGTGTGCCTACCATGGCATGCTGAAGAGTGAGTAGAGATGTCTTCATGGATCCAGGTTGCTTGACTACCAGAAACCAAAGAGCTGTCCTCCCATGCAGCAGAGCCATGAACTAACACCCACAACTCTCAGAAGGCAGCCACAGGGTCAGATATGTGGTGAACTCCAAGGGCTCAGGAATGCAAGCGTTTTATTTTTCACAAGCCACAACACGGATGAGACTTCCCACGTCTGGGGGGAAGCGGTATGTTGTTAGGAGAACCTGCCAGTTTGCTCCGATTGCAGCCCTGGTGTTGTAGCAGCACTTGGTTCTTGCTGTAGCCCCAGCTGCCCCATAGTCTTGTCACCTGGCTGCTCCCACCTGCAGCTTTCTTGTCTGGGAGAGACCTTCCTCCTTGCCTCTTCCATTGGCATTGCTCTGGACATCCCAAAAGCAGGAGCTGCTCTCCCTGGGCTCAGGTGCATCCCTGTGCTGTGAGGCAGCAGTGCCACCTCGGGGAACTTCCCAGAACTGGGAAGTCTGCTAAAATACGGGTCAGCGTTCACATTTTTGCACCCCTACAGTGCCATCGGGTTTATGCTATCAGGAGAGCTTTCCAAAACGTGAACCACCTGCTGTGCCTTCTCTAGCTTATTTGTCACGCTACTTTAGAAACTCTGTCCAAGTCAAAACAGCTCTCCCAGCATCCCCACTGCCTTTTGGTCTCAGCTGGTGAGGACTTGTGCCACCATGGTTTCCCCAAGTACGAGTCTGCCTGTCAGTGCAGTGCACAGCTGCGTACAGCTGTGCTTGCTCCTTCATCTCGGTCAGCTCCGAGAACACGGCTGCTGCTGCTGCTCTTTCAGTTATTTAATACTTGGCACTGAAACCACTCCTAACACAATCCCTTGGTTGCTGCTCAGACAGCAGCTGTCATCATGAATACAATCGCTGTTACTAGCAGCAAGGACAAACATTTTGTTTGAAGTTTAGAAGCCAAGTGGCTGTGAGCACTGGCTTACACTGCTTAGAGCTGCCATTAAGGTCAAAGTTTTCCTTCTATACGTGTTCCCAGGTACTTTATGTGTAGCTAGTACTGGTACTTGATAGCAAACCAGCACCATGTCTGAATAACACAACCCAAAATAACCACAACCAGGAATCTTTGTTAAAGCCCCCTTCTGTTCCAAGCTCTCTTCTGTATGACACTGATACAGACTGTTAAACAAACAGCGAACTGCGTGGTTTGCCATTCTGATGCCATCGATAAGCATGCAGAAAGCTGAACCAAGCAGAATTAATTTCTTCTCCAGAGCCAGCTATTTCCCCTGCTCTTTAACGGCCCACCGGCAGAGACATGATGGGCAGTGCATAATCCTCACCAATACCCCCTCTGCAGCTCCAAAAGAAACCAGGCATGAATTCCACTTCTTAAAGCTGTTTTTTTTACCTTTTGAAACTAGTAGCATCAAGACAAATCAGGAAAAGCTTAGAGCCTTTTCCTATGTTTAAGCTCTGTTGGGCCTCTTCTTCAACAGCAGACATTAGACATTTCACTCTTGCACAGTTAGACGAGCAAGGACTGCACAAAACCCATCCTGACAGAACACCTATTGTCCAGCCTTCATTCACCTCATCCAAATTGTGCCAACCTTCAGGAGTGCAGTCTTGATAAGACAGCATGGTGCTCACAGAAGGAAAATTTTCACAAACTTATATAAGAATATTGCCTGTGATCAGTTCTGGCAAAGGGCAGTAGCCACTGCTACTTCCAGGAGCAGTATCTGGCACAAACTGCTCAGTTTCTCATCTTGTGCTTTCCATCTGGGGCCAGAGTGAAGAAAATGACCTCTGGGCAGCTGCATCTGCTGGGCAGCTGCATGGACACACACATTCAAACATGAAAACTTGCTGTATTTCTTTTTATTGTAATAGAAAAAAAAAACAAAACACAAATAAATCAAAACATCACTTTTTCCCTAAAGACATTATTAACATTTTTTAAATGGCACAGGGGAACCCCAGCAATAGAAGACACAAGAGTAAGTGTGGGCAAAAGGGTTCTGTTCCCTTTCAGGAGTTCAGTTTCCCTGCCCCTTTGTCAATCAGCTGGCTGAAGTTCATCACCTATATACATTTACATACACTTCTCTAGTTTATATTCCTATGGGTAGGTAGGGCTGGGTGGAATGTTGTGGGCACAGTCCTGCAATTTACACATAACCATCTCTGCAGAAAATGGGTTTCCCAAGAGGCCTACAGGGCTCTCGTTACCCAGTCAGACCAAGCAAACAGGATTCCCTCCCACAGTTCCTTTGCCACAAAACACGGAGTAGGCCCCAAGCCCAGCAGACCCTCTAGTAGCCCCGCGGCTACTGCAAACAGTATATGGCCAGGTGAAATTTTACCCAGCGACCTTGAAGTAGCAGCATTATTTCTGCAAAGGGGCTGCACTCAGGAGGGGAAAACGCAGATTGCAAAATGCACGAGTGAACGTCTTCCCTTTTCTTTCCTGCCTCCTGGGAGGATGCAAAAAGTCCTGAAGTAGGTAGCCAAGCAGAAACCAGACTCAGGACCTCTAAAGCAGTGGACACACAGGGAATATCCTCATTGTGCCAGAGCATGGGGCAGAAACTGTGGCACCAGTGCTTCCACCACAGACAGCTGTGCCTGAGGTGAGAGGTTGCTGAAGGACAAGTAATCACAGCTGTGCTGCTTGCAGGTACCAAACTAGCACACCTAGATGTAGGGCTGCACTGTATCAGCTTGAGTATACCTGTTCAACTGAGGAAGCTCCAAGATCTCTAACACGTTACAGCATTCTGTGGCACAGTGGTGTGTGTATTAAGATGAGAGACTGGTTACTCTTCACAGAATAGGTGTGGGAAAAGACTGGAGAGGATATACGTAATAAACATGAAAACTAAGCTATGGCTTAGCACAAAAACACCAATCCTTCCTCCAGGAGCACCAAAAAGCATTCATAAGTGATTTATTATAGAATGCTTTCTGCAAATAGGAAATTTTGATGGGGTAAGATTGAAAGCTTTTGTATAAGCCCATCTGTACTAACTGCTACAGAAGTCTCCAAGTCCAGCCCACCCAATTAAACGCTTAAGGAGAAGCTGATGGCACAAGCAGAGAGTGACAAGGAAAAAAAACAATCTGGGATGTGAGAGCCACTGCTGTGCACTGAGAGCAGGTACACACAAAACTGCCAAACAGCACCCTATTTCCATTTGTGTAGTGACTCCACAAGGTGCAGGGCAACGGAGTATTTGACAGAGTGCAGTTTTCCACCACCTCAAAAATATGAGCTGTTATAGTTCACACTGAGTAACAGTGTGAGAAACTTATCAAACTGTATTATTTCAAGAGAAACAGCCCAGCATAGGAAAGACATCTCCTCTATACTCCTTAGGTATACAGGAAATTTCCAGTGCTGGAAGTTTGAGATTCAAGATGGAACTTGGCAGCAATACTTTTCACAACAAAGCACTAGACAAAGGGCTGTACATTTGCATAGATGCTGTTTCAGCGGCATCTGGGACATGCAATCCCTGTTTATGGAGCATCAGCAATGTTTTGGGGTTTCTCTTATGTGTTTCTTGTGTTCCCTCCTAAATGTTACTGTTACAAAATTGTTCAGGAAAATAGTGTGTATGCATGCATGAGAAGAATCAATGTGTCTATTCTTTCATTCCCCTGATCTTTTTCCACTGCAAATAATTGCAAAGTTGTAAGACTCAAACTAGAAGATGCAGTATTGATACAATCAAATGTCAATCTAAGGACAGGACTGCCTCTGCGTGTAACACAATAAACTCAATTGTTCCACAGAAAAGCTTAATTTTACTCTTCCTCATTTTCTTCACATTTGGGGAGACCCATCACCTATTTCTCTTACACTTAAGCAGAGCCCCCTCTGTGATGTGCCTGACTGCTTTGGAAAGGGCAGCAGCATCAAAGGAAGTTGGAACTCCTGCTGTGTCTGCAACCAGATACTGAAGGCAGAATTGGTCCACCTTATATTATCACGCAGTTGCCATGCTATTCCTACCTTACTGTACTGAAACTCTGGCTTGGTAACAAAAAAAAAAAGCCAACCAAACAGCTCTTATGCAAAGGTAAATAGTTAACAAGGTTCTGTCTATCTGCTGATAAGTTTACATGCAAGAAAAGGAAACATTTCACTTCATTTTACTTTCACCTGAAATTTGCTTCCACCACTTCAACTCACGAGATTCTGTTCTTTCAGCTGGTTCTTTCCCATAACTCCTGGATCCAGTGTTACGAGGCTCTTGGGAACCTTCAGTTCCAGCCTCCCTCATACACACAGCTACTCCCACTGAAAGCTTCAACTTTCCAGTGTGACACTTACACATGGTTCAGCTTGATCACCTTTCCCACACAGCTGTGCCACTGCAAATATTCTAATCAGACCAGTTCAGCTTTCCCCCTGAGAAAATAAAATAATGTCAATGAAATATGCAAAAGACTAATCCTGGGACACCTTCACTTCCTATGATACCAATACTTCCTTTGTCTTCTTGCTATAGACTTCACAAAATACCCCCATAATATAGGTAGTGACAGGAGAAAGAGATGCAAGCCCGCAAGG
Source organism: Pampusana beccarii (assembly GCA_013399365.1). Lineage (NCBI taxonomy): Eukaryota > Metazoa > Chordata > Aves > Columbiformes > Columbidae > Pampusana > Pampusana beccarii. Next base: position 916,752 of record VWYH01009016.1, read on the forward strand.
GATGACTAAGACATTCCCTTATTTACTCCAAAACGTGTAATGGGCTCTTGAATGCTCATGGAATTAATTCCCACTTACCAGCACAGGAGTTACTTAGGAAGTGTCGGCCTACTCGGGCAAGACAGCCTTTATAAATTAGTAGAATACTATTAGAAATTATGGCAATCTTTTTGGTAACATTGTCTTACATGCACCCTGATAAATCCTCTCCCTAGGAAAATTTAAAACTTGTCCTGTAACTTCTGTAGAGTTAATTCTGATGGAAAATTATAAAAGAGAAATCTGGTAGATTCATGTTGAAAAAGGAGGAGGCCTGGTGAGGCTGAGCATACGGAATCACTCCTGTTAGCTCTGTCCATTGTGTCTGCTGAAGGTATTTCCTCCGGGTGGCTGGATCTGGATGGAGTCCAGGAGAGGCCTTAAAGCTTGTCCAAAAGGTCTAATAAGGTAAAGAAATAAACATGTCAAATAGCTTATTTGATGTACTACTGAAGTGCACTCACTTCCTAGAGTGCAATCAAACTGACATTGTAGAAGCAAATTTGAAAAACAGACTTCCACTACAAGCTAAAGCAAATGAATTTAACCTGTTAAACAGAGTTTACTGTTCAATCACTAAGAATCTTAATCACGATTTTCTATAAGCTAGTTCTGAGTCCTAACATGCCCAGACTGCTGATGTGGTAATACTGTGTCTGAAACCAGCTTCTGGTAATTCATTCTACTTAAGTGTACAAATGAAATCCCTGTTATGCAACTGCAGTGCTCCATTAAGTACCACATCAGTATTAAAGATTCTTCTAGAAGAATAGCCTCTAGACCTCTTAAAAGACAATGGTTCAACACACACAGAATACATTTTTGTTGCAATCCATAACACCTGGTTTATCTTTTAATATGACTCACTGTTACAGACTTTATCTGATTTTGAGAGATCTGAGGAGATAAAAACCCAGGGTAGGAGACAAGTGTCTCCCAAACAATGTGGTATACCACTGTTAGGAGAAATAACACCTAAAAAATGGAGCTTGAATCATTCCACTGGGATCCCCACTGGCTCAGATGACAAAAAAAAAAAAGTTGAGCTGACCTACCAGGCAAGAATTCTTCATTTCCTCTCTTTCATAGCTTTAAAATTGTAGCATTAATTCAAAAATTACATCTCCTCAGCATCTTCACAAGCAAAGCTGACACCTCCACTACAGTTACAGTGCTTTGAGTAACAGAAGCAAGCTTTAACAGATAGTGGTTCCTAAGACAAAAAGACTTGCACCATGTTCTGAAACTTTCTACGCTTGTCTGGTCGCACCTGAGAGACCATCTCAAAATAACTAATTAAAGTTAAAGGCAGAAGAACAACCTTCTCCTGTCCTCTTAGTAATGCCAGTCAGCACTTGTCATACAGTGTTGTAAGTGTTGAAGTAAAGCAAGTAGCATCCTCTCCTTAATCTTGTGCTGGTTCTCAGAGAGAGTCAGCAGAAACTGTTACCGCTGGCTCTGTCAAATGTTTAAGCATTAGCAAGAAGCAATAAGCTACAGAGAGGAGCAGCACGGACACTCACGTGGCAAGAACTTCAGCTGGAAGGTCAGTGATGTAGGAAGGGATTTTTCTCCCTGTCAGGAACTGTGCCACTTCGTTACTGAAGGTGTTGCAGTTATGTTCAAATAGGTTGTAAGACTCTCCTCTGTGCCACAGGAAAGGAAATGAAACAAAAAAGACCGACTCAGCAATAAATCTAGTGAGCAGAAAAACTTAGACCCCTAATGAGGAACACCTCCTTACATTAGCACTTTTTATCCCACAAAGAATTCTAAGGCAAATAGGTGAAGTACAGACATCAATTACCCTTCAAATTCAACCGAATCAAGGTGGAAAATGACATCTCTCTGCATCACTGACTTTATACAATGTTATTTTGGAAGATAAGTGTGGTCAGGTTTCTTCAGTTAAAACCACAGAAGGAATAATGAGAAATCAGAGGAATTACTGACATTGAAATATAGGCAGAACATTAAATACTACTGTTTCCTATTCTTGTGAGAAGTAGACTAGATACTTCAGCAGTCAAGACCTTGCTTTTACGAATGTGAAAGTTGGCAGCTTTACTACAACACTTCACCTATGACTCATGGGCAAAGCACTATTTACTGAGATATTTCATATAGTGCCTTCATTTTCCCTGGTGATTCTCTCAAAGGCATTTCAGGCATTATTCCATCTTGTGAAACACAGCGTGAAAGATTTCCTGGCAGAATGCTTCCCCAGCCTGGCTCAAGGCTGGCACACCAGAGGGCTGCCTAGCTGGTAGCTCCTTGTGCATCAGTTCCAGTCGTGTATTTGGAGAGTAACCAAATAATACACTAAGCAGACAAAGCTCTGCGAGCGGGATTGGCTTCATAATACCTTCCTCCATTCTGCACCCCTTCCCCTAAAGGCTTTTTCTGTTACACAGATTTCATAGTACAAGCTGCTACTTACCGGAACATAGATTCCCCCAAAGAGGAAAGATATTCCAGAAAAATTTCTTCTGTGACTTCAGTGTTCCCCAGGTCTACAACCGAGTCTGGGGGGCCAAGAAGTGTCCCTCCCTGTAAAAATTAACAGCCAGAAGACAATGTTAAATGGACAGACTGAATTATTTTGGAGGGCTCTATTGAATACAGCTCTCATGGCTTGTCCAGGCACAAGAGGAGGAACTTTTGGTATGTTTGTCAAGCAAAAAGTCCCACTGGCCTCCTCTGTTCTGCACTCAGAGGATGAGGAGTAACAGGCAACTTACATTTCAGCTTGTATACTTGGCTCTTGCTGCTGAAAGCTCAAAGCTATGGCAAAATTCTGCTTTAAGAAGAATGGCCTATCAGTTTTGCCTTTCCAAGAACAGAAAAATCTGACAAAGCGTCATGAATTTGTTTTTTATCTTAAAAAGGATGCCTTGAGTTGTCAAGTCTGCACGTAAAACCTATTGATCCAGAATTAGACAAGGCGTCACCCTGGCAATGCAGCTGGATAAGGTATCTTGAACAGATACACTCTACCAGCAGAAGCAACCTTCAACCTGTATTTAGTTGGGCTTAAACCCACCGTCCATGCTCCCTTTTCCTCAATTGCCTTGGGTAACTATGGCAAGCAGCCAAATCTGTCTGAATTCAGAAGCCTCTTGCTGCTTTTCTAACAGACAGTGACACACGCAGTTCTGATCAGGTCACCCTATCACTAAATTATCTTATCAGAAAAATAAGTTTAACTTACAGGTGCACAGCTGGAGATTCCTCCACTGCCATAGAAGAACTCATCCTTATGGACTATTATGGAGGTGTGCCTGCCACAGAGAACAGAAAACAGGTGAAACAAAGGAAACCTTTAAAGGTAAATTTATGTGCTCAAGCACATCATGAAGTGAGTAACTGAAAGAAAAGATCAATGTGAGTAGGAACAGGGTCTGCTGGGACATGAATGGGTATGGAAGCAACAATTATCCAGCCTACTGTAACTCTGTAGGTGGCTGAGAAAGCACAGGCTCAGCTAGGTGCCCAAGCATGAAGGAATATAGGAAGAAAGGGACTTCCACCCCAGCACAAGATCTCCAGCAGCCTCTTTCCGCTAAAGGGTCAAGAGAAGTCACAGAGATAGAGAGACAGAGCTAGCCCTACTATCACATCCACAGAAGTGCATGCTTGATAGACACTGAGAAGAAGGTCAATCACTGGAGATGGATCAATAGAGACGGAAGTAGATGGGAAAGGGTTTGGGCTTTTTTTTTTTCCTTAAAAAAAACAAAAAACAACCAATCAACCAAACCCCAACCCTCTTGATACGATATATCAAATTGGGGAGTGTTTTGTAACCAAACGTAGGCACTGCTCTTACATGTCAGAAGGCCTGATTCTGTACTACCTGCTTCCCACCCACTCTTCTAACTCTCATGTTTAGTCATGCCTGCAATTAGAAGTCAAAGTGCACAGGACAAGGACAACATCCTACCCTTGAAAAAGTGTATAACTGCAATAAAATGCAACAACTGCTACCAACACTTCATTTCATGGGTCCCGTGGAGCTTTAAATCGAGAAGTTTAACCAGTACTGCACATCACCTCACTATCAATCTGCATTAATGAACAAAAAGTGCCTTGGTCTCTCTTGAGCATCAAAACATTCTTAAGATCTGAAGCATATATAATCTCATATTGAAAATACTTCTACACTACACAGTGTTTAACACACCTTACGCAATTTAAATCTAGCTACTTACCAGATGCCATCCAGCTGTTTCCCTGTATGAAGAGAAAATAATAGTTATTAGCAATGTATTTTCCAGATTTCAGCCTACTTTCTGTCAGTCACTTAGGAACCATGCTTATTACTTCACCATGACAGTAACACCCAAGATTTCATCCCAGAGTTGGTTCTAATGAAACAGAATGTCTTTCTTTCAAGGAAACTACTCCATCCACACTACTGCTGCACTTTTTTCCTCCTTCATGCAGAGGCAGCAATGCCATTCTATCCTGTCACTGCTTACCTTCCTTGGGCTTTTCTCTACAGACCAAGAAAATAAAAGTTTTCCTAAAATCAGAATCTTCAGTCAGAACCAGAAGAGTTGAATTTTACACTGATTTCATAATTGCAGGCAGTTAGCCAGCACAGGGTATTCACTTTTCTATTTCAGTAACTGATGAGGGATCTGATGGGAACACATAATCTGTGGTGATAGTGTCTATAATCTATTCCATTATTTCCTCCTTTCTCTCCCTCCCCTGCCCTTAAAAGTGAACAATTTAAGTGGGAGTTGGGGACAAGAATTGCAGGACTGAAATTTATACAAGTTATAAAATGGTGGTTTGTAGAACACAGCAAATACTTGCTTCAGGAACAGCTAAACTAATAACATCATTGCATCTTAGAGAAAAAGTCCCTTCTGAAATGCTTTTCCAGTTCCCTAGAAGTGGGAAACATAAACCTCTCTGTATTCATGGTACCTGCTTCAGATGAGGGTCGCGTAAGAGTGGAGGCAGGGAAAAGGCTGTTGTGACAATACAGACATCAGTCAAAGCGAGTACACACAGTTTGGAAGTAGGTGGACTGATCTGTCACTACCATGGATCACAGCCAGGCAGCAAGCATATTCACCGTCAACCCGCTGCACAAAAATGTAGGCATGGAGTAGAACGAAGGCCAAAAGATAGTAGCAATGATGACAGAAGCAGAGCAGTGCGTTGTAACATCTCAGGAGCATTTGCTGCCCCTTTAGCTTGCCCCATGCTGTTGTGCTCCTCGATCCTCTGGCTCTTGTTCCACACCTTCCCCATCAGAGCTGTCACCTTGTGCCCTGGACATGCCAAAAACCAGTGACACCAGCACCATTTGAGGCAGGGTATCACTGCCCCCACTTTAGCAGCTGGCCTACGACAGGCTCTACTGCCTGGCTTTGTGTAGTCAGTGTTCTGCATATCTGTCAATAAATTATTACACCTTTGTTCACAATCAATCTCTGTTTTCCACTAGAAACTTGAACTCTATCCTCCAGGGCAGAGAAACAAACCGTTTCAAAGGTGGCACATACTAGAATCGTATCTGCCCTCTTGCATGTTAAACGAAAAAAGAACATCTTAATACTTACTTTCACACACATTTCCAGCAAACAACTATGAACGGCTTTCCACAAAGTTGCCACTTTGCACCTATATTCTGTGTGCAGGTGAGAGCTATAGCAGACGCTGACAATATTACAGGTGCTCCCAGGAACCTGCTGGTGCAACTACAACACCTACTTGTAAAGACCATTGCAGTAAAGGCTATCGCACATTGGGCTGCTCTAGCAAGACTGCAGTCAGCACCTTCGGGCAGGTGACTCTTCCTCCCTATTTGACACTTGTGAGACCACATCTGGAGTGCCATGGCCACTTTTGGATCCTCCCCAGTACAAAAGACACTGACATACTGGGAAGGAGCACTTGCTGTATTGAAGAGCAGCTGAGAGAACTGGTCTGTTCAGCCTCAAGAAGAGAAGGCCAAGAGTCCTTACTGCTGTCTACAACTACCTAATGGATATGGAGAAAAGAGAGCCTTCTGCTCAGAGGTGCACAGTGAAAGGCAACAGGTGTTAGCTAGAAAAATGGGAAATACCCAACTCAGTAAGAGGAAGAAAAAAAAAATTACCATTAAAGTGGTCAAACACTGGGACTGGGATCCAGAAAACATGTGGGATTTCCATCCTTGGAGATACTCAGAACTCAGCTGCCTGGGGCCCTGAAAAATCTGCTCTCGCCAGGTCTACCTTGAGCAGGACTTCCAGAGGTCCCTTTCCACCAATGCAATTCTCTGATTGTATGAACAAAACCCAAACAGAATTCAGGAAAGGGCCTTTGCATTAGAATGCAGTCCAACCCTGGAGGGGCTCCTCTCTGGCTGCTACACACAAAATCCATAGCCAACAACAGGCAGCAACTGCCAGGGCAAGAACAGAACAGCTCTTGGCAAGTGAAGCAGCCCATCTTCACACAGTCGGTCTGTCTGAGGCTGCTCAGCAAGGTCAGTTTGTTCCAAGCGCTGGTTTGATGATCTTAATGGAGCTACTGACCTGCTGTTTTTGCTTGGCTCCTGTAAGACATTAACCAGGCTGGCATTGTAGAAAACACATGCCAGATCTGCAGTGCTGATGACACTCAGGCATCCATGGTAGCTCTCCAGCCTGCTACAGACAACATAAAATCCCTTTCTGCCACAGGTGGCCTGTGCTTGGTCAGAGGCAGTGCAAGCCTCCCCAGTGACACCACCACTAGGGAATCCCATGTCTAAGAAACCCACCATTATTGGCCACATACATATCACCCAGAGGCATCCAAGAACAGGAATATTTGGTATGCTGCTGCAGTTTCCCATGCTGCACAGCTGGCTGTTGTCATCTTAACTCCAAACTGACAGAGGAATAAATTGATGGCCACAGCTTCTGAGGAACTTGGGCAGCTCCTTTTCCTGCTGCTTATAATGAATCTCAATGTTGTTTGTCTCTTGCATCATGTAAAAAGTTCTGTACAGACCTTCATGAACACCATCATCTTCCTCCTGAAGTTTTGCCTCTGTTGGTGACTGTCCTATACGACTCTTCTTGCCCTTCTCTCAAATTCATACATTGCACAGAACAACCACTGCCACTCCTGACAAGCTCACACAAAGCCATCAGGGCAGTCTGCACTAAGGAGTTAATGTCTTGCCTTCTGCTGGACATTGTCCATTATATACAAAATATGTTGCTTGCAGCCTCTGAAGGCAACACTTTGCAATAACACTGCTTCTGGCAGCACTGTTCAGCTTAAAAAATGAAAAGGTCAAGCTTGCCAGGGAGCCCCCCCTAATAATGCTTCAGTACAACAGAGCTTTTATTCCATAGTCAACTCAGGGGTCTAGAAGAAGGGATTGCAAACACCATCTGGGATATTGGCGGACATCGCATTCCATGTTCTTCCACTCCTTGCCACAACACTCCAAACTCCCATGGCATGCTGCAATGTGAGTGGAACCATACGCTGGAGCTGCCAACAAAACCAACACATTTGCTCATAACATGAGGTTCTCTAGAACTACATGTAAAAGTCTGATTCCCCATAATTTCTGTTTGATCTGCAAAAACCTTTAAATTGCAGATGTTACCCTCTGCTCAATACCTACAGCAAAGCTGACCCAAATGATGCACACACATTTAATGCGGAACAGGAACATCCTGATGGGATGCTACTCTTCTGGGCATCATCCTGGTAAAACTCTTTTGGGATGATACTCTTTTGGCTTCATCCAGGTAAAACAGGGAAACAGCAAGATGCCTAGAGAGCTTGAATATTTCAGTGGCTGTTGAGCAGGAAAGGGTGTTGCAAATTTAGATGTACGCAATCATACAACAATTAGTGCACATGGTCAAGTCATTGGGTGATAGCTGTCCCACGGTAACTGCCTGTATGTAGGCTCAGCCTGAAGTAAATGGGAAGCAATTCAGCTTAATTTGATCTGCTTCCATCACGAGCTAATGCAAGTCAAGCTACCTTGCGTTTGTCACAGACGTGAAAGTTCCTGTGTTATATCTGTGAGAGTTTAGGGTGATAACTTGTCAGTCTTTGGAAAACTGATCACATACCCAATTCTTTAAGTCTTTTTTTTTTTTAATTTTTATTTTTATTTCCCCCCCCACCTTGCCATGGTGCTTATATGGATCTTTCCTGAAAATACTCAGTGGAACTCAGGAGGGGATGCCAATTCAGCATAGCTCTGTGTGCTTAAGCATCTCAAAGATTCAAATCGCAAAGTATCATCTGGCAAGTACACAAGTTTTTTATTTGCTGTTATTTTTATTTTTCTTTCTAACATCCATAGCTCAAATACTTTCATGGTGTTCAAATGAGCCAGAAAGTTATGAGAAAAATACAACATTCAAATGCATTAGACAATTCCAGGACCCTCAACTTTGTCTTAGAATGAAGCAGATAGATTTGTTTGTTGCACAGCTGATTCAGGAGACTGTCACTGTTGGGATATGAGGGTATTTTGAAAGAAGCAAGCAAGCCCGTATAATGTTAGAATGCGATCAAACAGGATTACTTCCATGCTTGGATTTATCTGGAAGGCCAAGCAGAAGGGAGATTAGATGCTCACCAATCTATTTTACCGGCATGGTTAACTTTTTAATCTTGAGGACCACACGATGTAGCACAATCCTGTGCTCTTTAAGTATCAAATGAAAGTGGCATTTGTAGATTAATACAAATTATGAGACTGAAGGGCAGAAGCATTCTGAGACATGAAGGAATTATAGAAGGTGATGGGCACTTGGTTTATCCCATTCAGAGCTCAGGACATCCATCCCTCAGCACAAGAACAATACCTGTTCCTGAGCTGTAAAGTAAAGAAATAATAAGAAGCTTAGTATTTTTAACAACATATCTATGCTCCACAATGGATATGCAAGCCCCAGAAGATCATAAAAGATCCCAGAAAAGTAGTGAACTTGTCTCCTGTGGAACTGGAAGTGACATAACTTGGTCAACCAGCGCGGGTATTTCTAGCAGTGTGTATCACTGCAATTTCCTTAGGCAAATCCATTAAGATTCCTGCCCTTTTTGAATTGAAAATTATCTTAATTAGTCAAACACTTTCTCCTTGTGCTACCGAGGGTGCTCAACTGAGGCAAAAATCTAATGGAAAGGGAGGAGTTTGCTTCAGTTCCCTTCTCCTTGAGGTGCCTAGAGACACTAAGAAGTAGGCTAGGTTGGGGGATGGTAACGCATTTGATTTTCATGAAATCCCAAGCAAACGCTCTGGAGCAAAGTTGATGGAATCTCACGCTGGAGCAATTAAAAAAATCTTCAGAATGGGTGGAGGAGAAGGTACCTGCTTTTAGCAGTTACCTTTTGCTCCAGCTCTTTCTGGGCTGTCCTTACAGCTGAATGTACCACTTAAAAATTTCAACCAACACGTACTCCCGGTCAACTCACCGTTAATTTATACTGCATGGAGCCAAGGCTGCTGTGCTAAACTAAGCTCTTGCCCATTCTGTGAGTCACATGTGCAAAAATCTCCGTTACAGGACAAGAGAACTTCAAGAGCTGCAAGACATTTTTCTTTAAGCCCATGATGCAACAGGATTTTAATCTTCCCTAAAAATGTATGTGCCTTTGGACTTCTACTTCAAAAATCAGTACTGCAAGCTGAACGATTCTGTCTTCCTCTCCCTCTCCCATAGAATCAGGTGAAATCTGCTTTCTGCCCTGCAAACAGAAAATCTCATTGCATTCAGGTTAACATTCGTTATTAGATCATGCATTTGGACATAAGAATGTAGTCTCAGACTGAGAATGCAGGAGAGAGGGAGAAAAATACCCATAGAGAAGAGACACGTAGAGAAACAGCACACAAAAATTAAACATGCCACTTCCAATATCAAACACAACTGAACTACAATATTTGGTCATGTTTAGAAATATACACTGAAAAATTACAGGGAACTCCCAGAAAGGTAGAAAAAAACCAAAATAGCCTGGGTAAAAAAGAAAACAAATTGTCAAGAAAAGCAAAGATGTACCCAAGGACCACAACTAAGTCACTCCAAAGCCTGCCATGAACAGCGCCGTAAAGCTCCACCTTTCAGGTTCATCACTCAACCACAACGGAAAGAAATGACACTGAAAAAGTGAGGATAATGTTTAGTAGTGCCAGCTGATCCCTGAATGCTGCATTAACATAATCCATTGTACCTCTGGATCCTATTAGCACCAGAAGACACCATAGGACCATGCTCTTGCAGTGGTCAACCCCATAAGAAGGGATTCATCCCCCTCTGGCAGGCGGATCCGACTTTGTTTCCAAGCATGCTAGGAATTGATTTTAGCACAATGAGTTATCATATTTGGCTTTTTTTTTTTCTCCTAAAATACATGTATTTCAGTATAGGTGATGTTACAGAACTATCATGAGGAGCAGAAATATTGTTTCAGTCAAACTTGGCATCTATGGAAAGAATACCAGAAGTACAGACGACAAATGTTTAGCACTAAATCACCTAATAAATAATTTCCTCTTCAATTCCTATGACTTTCCCTGATGATGTACAGTTTATGACCACTACTGACCAAAAAAAAGGAAAAATAGCTATTGACCATTTGAAAGCTGATGTACAGAGAAATAGCAACAGTTTTTGTTGTTCTTCGAGAAAACAAAAAAAATTTTAAAAGGTGTGTACATGAGGAAAGAGAGTTATTCTCTCCATCCCTTTGCTCTTGGGGAGGTTTCTAAAATAGTGAGATATGACAGAGCTGAGTGAAAATGCACAGAAAATACTTAACTCAAAGGAAAAAAGCAATAAACAACGATTTGTTTTACTGACATTCCAGCTGCTGGATCTACATGATCCCAGATATTCTGCAGCCTGCCTTGTCACCGTGACCACACAGGCCTAGTTGGCCCAGTTCCACAAACACGTCTGAACTCAGCCAGCTCCCCGGCAGTACCAGCAAGCAACATTCCCCACGCTACCAAGAGAAGTGTTCAGATTTTTAAGTTTTCCTTTCCATTATTCAGACTCCTAGAAACTCAGCACCAAACTGTATCTCAAGCACAATGTTTTAAGTTGTTTGGGTATCATAAAAAGCACCAAAAATGAAGTCACGTACTAAATGTTTAATGTGGGAATTCAGAAAGCTACAAGGTCCCAAGATTGATTTTGTGGGTAATAAGAGAGCTAAAAAGCCATCACTTGATTGGTGCAAAGATCAGCACAGAGATACATTTAGAAATAGGGTGTCACTGTATGGGATGTCACTATGTCTAGACCAACACTTTGAAGTAAGACTGGTTAAAATCTGCTCAGCTCGAACACAGGTAGATCAAGCACGCATGTAATCTATCTTATGATTAACTCTCAGCACAAGATAAGACACGGCTATTACAAATTAACACATGAGAAATTGCTTCCTTGAGGGCTATAACAGAAGCAACTCTGACTGCACAAAAAGTTTTGAGGTTATCCAGCGTGGGAAACGCACATCTCCCAAAACTGTCACTGCTCTCTGGCTAACAGAGCACTTCACATATGAGCTCTGAAATATTCTCTTCTCAGCTTGGCAAGCCTATTGTTGATGTGTACGAAACCTTACGCTAAGAACTATTTGGACTTTCATTTTAAGCCTGCAGGATAGTACAGAATCTTCTTGTAGGACAGATGAGCAAAATGAATGCCAACAAACTGTAAAACAAGATTACATGGAGCCATCTGTTCAGACACTGAGCCTGTTGGGAAGCCTCATCTCAAACAGACTGTTGGTCTGACACAGGCCAGAGCCTACACGTAACAGGTATAAACCACTTCCTGTGTTTCTACTTCACACTCGTAAAAGTTCAAGCAAAACCCAAGTTCCCTTGACATCCCCAGTCCAGGGCTCAGCTGGAAACACACGGATTCATGATAAGACACACAACAAACTTTTACAAACTCTCTGGAAGGAGAAGGCGGCCAGTTGCACATCTCAAGCCGTGCAACACCTGCCCCAATCCAGCCTCACCGTGACAACGGAGCCGCGTGGACTCGATAACCCTGTGAGCAGCAGAAGGCTTCCTTCCACTTCAGCTTTCCTGCCAAGGCGTCACAGCAGCTGGGAACCAAGTTTTCCTTCCTCTCAGGGGCTAAGTAATATTTTTAATTAGCTTTTAGTAAATAAAACGAGTGAAGCGGCAAAGGACAGATGAGGGAAAACAGGCTGAACGCTGTTCACCTGAAGCTGCCTTACAAAGCTGGTCCTGAAGCCGCAGCTAAAACCCCTTCGGTTGGCACACCCCGGGCCCGCACGCTCCCAAACCGTGCTCGGCCCCAGCCCCCGCGCCCCAGGGAGCCCTTCCCCGGCGGCCGCTCCCTCGGGACAGCGATACCGGGCGTGGGTGCAGGGGAAGCCACTCTGGGTCCCGTTTCCCAGCGAGGCCGGGCCGCGGCGGCCAGTGTGGGAACACGAGTCCCGGGGAGGCGACGAGAGGGGAGGGGTGTCCGGGGCAACGCCGGTGCCCCCGCCGTGCTCTTACCCAGCATGAGGGGGCTGAGGCGCCGGGCCATGCCCTTGGACAGGTCGTACACATAGAGCTTCACGGGGTGCAGGGCCAGCGGCTCCTCCATGTGGGTGCGGGCGCGGCTGCCGGGCGGCACCCGGAGCCCTGGCAGACACCCGCTGGGCGCCGGGAAGCGGAGGGGAATGGCGGCCCTGAGTGCCGGGCCCGCCGCAGCTCCCGGGCGCGGCGGCACCGACGGTGAGATGACAGACTGAACAGAAGGGGCGACGCTGCCTCTGCGCATGCGCAGCAGCCGCCGGCCGACCTGGCCGCCCCGTCACTGCGCCGTTATGCAGCGCGGCGGTTCCGGCCTGAGGCGGGGGCGCTGCGGGGGCGGAGCTAGAGGCGGTGGGCGGGGATGGGGGAAGTTCCCCTGTCATTGGCTGGGGCTTGGCGCCTTTTCCGGCTCACGAGCCGAAGTCCCGCGCAGCGCGGGCTGAGCTCCCTCCTTCTTTTCCCCTCCGTAGCCAATCCGCGCGGAGCTGGGGGGTGCGGCTTCCCGCGGGACGGCCAGGACGCGGCGCCCTTCCTCTCCCTCCATTGGTCAGAGTTACTATGGGAGGCGTGTCGCCCGGTGAGTGGCAGGCAGCGGCACGCTGCGCGGGGCCGCGGCGGTCGGTTGACCGTTGAGCACCGGTAAGAGCGGGTGGGCCTCGCGCCGGGAGCCATGTCGGACTGGGGATCCTACTATCGCGGCGAGGGCCCGGAGGAGGAGGAGGAGCAGGAGCAGCAGGAGGAGGAGACCGAGGCGGTCGGTAAGGGCCTCCACCGCCCTCCCCATCCCCTTCCCTCACGGAGGGCAGCCCACGGCCCGCTGCCCTTGGGGCTCGGCGGGCTTGGTTATTCCCGCCCTCAGCTAAAATTGTTTCCCTCGCTTTCCGTAGCGGACTACAGGGTCTCGGGCCGGGACAGCCTGATTTTCTTAGTCGATGCCTCCAAGGCCATGTTTGAGTCCGACGAGGACGAAGTGACTCCGTTCGACATGACCATCCAGGTAAGGCAGGCTGCTCAAGGAGCCTCGGGGCGCTTTGCAAACCCTCCAGGGATTGCCTCCCGCGCTGCCGTGGGCGTGGCTGCCTGGTTGCCCCTCTGTCTGACCTGCTGGGGTAAGGTCACTGTGAAACTCGAGCAACTCACATTGACTGTGGGTTTGGAAAGATCCATTGCCTCGTGGGCCATGTCCAGAGTTTGGTGAGGGAAATGGTTATAGAATGAGTGATCAATCCACATTCAGGGTGGTGTCTTTGAGAGATGTTTATTTCATTGATCTTGCTAGTAGAAAGTGAATGCTAATGAAAAATGTATAAAGCTGAGTACTGAAAAAGATACCTCGAAAAACAAGATCCCAAATTCTTCTGGTGGAATTTGGCTTAAAGCATTTATTACAGTTCTTTGATTTGCTAGAGCCTACTTGTATAAACTGCTAATTGCCAAAGACAAGAACTTTGGCACTTGTACTGCAACTGATTTTCTTCATATTTTGACCTGTGTGCATTTTTTTTCCAGTGCATCCGGAATGTGTATACCAGCAAAATTATTAGTAGTGACAAAGACCTGTTAAGTGTCGTGTTCTATGGTACAGAAAAGAACAAGAACTCAGCAGATTTCAAGCATATTTATGTTCTTCAGGAGCTGGACAATCCAGGTAAAGGCAGTAAAGTGATATGAAGGTTATGCAGAAGGATGGAGTAAGGAAATTGTTTAGTAATATTGTTAGTAACTGGCCTCTCTATCAGATAAATTTAAAAAAATCATGTTACTGAGATGTGAGAGGGATAGTTCTAGAAATTTACGGAAAGCTTAGAAACTTAGCTTTCTGTTATAGTTGGTTCAGATCCCTTTCCTATGTCCACTCTTTTAATGTGGTGGTTCACTTGCTGTCTGCTAAAGCTAAGAGGATTTCAACAGGACTGTTTAAAGCCCATCGTGTCTCTACAGCACTTTAGGAAAGTGCCTGTACATGCTAAGGCATCACGGATTACAGCTGATGGAGAATATCACAGAATGGGTGAGGCTGGATGGGATTTCTGGGTGGAGGTCATCTTGTCCAACCCCTCTGCTCAAGCAGGGTCAGCTACAGCAGGTTGTCCAATATTTTACCTGTTTAGGGTGTTCTGCCTCTTATTTTCATAGTAAGTTTTGCAGTTCTTGAATTTAGCTCTTACATTTTCTAATAATTTCTTAAAGTTACCTAGAATGTGCTTGATGACAAGTGCCAGTTGCTGAATTAGAAAATGTAGGAGGAGTAGTGCAAAGAATGCACGCTAGTGGTGACAGATTCTCTGGCAGCAGAGAGTCTTGTGGGGGGATTTTGTCTACTAGCTTTTAATAGCAGCCTGTGCCTCTGAGGAGGTTTTACTTTACTGTCTTAACAAGGAGGTTCAGGTTAGCGTTCTTGCTATCATTGTTTGATAATATGTGGGATTCTCCTGTAAGAACTGTGCCTTGTCCTAGTTTCAGAATCTATTACAATGGGGACCTGACAAGACTGCCCGAGGTTCTTGTCCCTTTTCTGACAGCAAGTGCCTCAGGCTTTTCACTCATCCTTTTTTCTCTTCCTTCCCTGCTTGCCCTTTTCCCTGCGTTAGAGGCAGTAGCTTCACCTTGCTGATAAAGACAGTGCAGGTGTGTTTTTGCTAAAAAGAAAGAGAATTTGCTGCCCCTGGAGAATAGCATTTTCTGGAGAAAGAAGAAATAGTATAGTTAGTTATTATGTAGTACATAATCATGAATAGTTATGCTATTGATTAAATGACAGCTGAGGCGATGAATATAAAATACAGGGGTGGAGAAAGACTTTTTCAGATGAGATTTCAAAAGTGCTATGGAATTTGAGTGAAGGACAAAAGAAGAAGCTCTGCTGAATGCAGTAGCTGACAAATGAAAGCTTATCTCCCTTTCTAGAGTTATGGGAGAAGACAGAGAACCAGCTGTTAGACAGGTGGGGCAAGAAGTCATAGTTGGGCTGGGGTAACCTGTAGAGCTTTAAAAAGGCTGTGGATACGTGCCCCGAATGTTGCTGTGCTCCATGTGGTGGTCTATGGGCTGCATCTGACCTCTAGGTTCATTCGATCTGGCATGTGGGGCAAGGGAGCAGAAGGAATTCTCTACCTTCCCAATGTGCCGTGGAGACAGAGGGTGTATTTCAGGCTCCTCTCCTGTCTCTGGTGGCGCAGCAGTCAGCCGTGCCTCTGCAGCAGATGAAATTGCTGCCTCTCCTGCTGAGCACTTGCCTTTTTGGTGCAGTTTCCCCCTGCCCGTTTCACTCCCCAGCAGGAAGACCCCCACATTGGTGCCAGGGCGCTTTGTGTCCTCTTGGCCCCAGTAGGTGCTTTTGAGTAGTAACTGGCTGCAATATTGCAATTGTTGGGCTGTGCTGAGCAATTTTCTCAGCCAGCTGTTCAAAGGGCACTGCCGTGGAGGTGCAAGGGGACGTTACTCAGATGTCAGCTGCAAGGGACCCTTGGTGCGTATTTAAAAGAGTTTGCAGTACTTCTTTCAGTATTTCTAATGCATGTGAATGCTGTTATCTCTCTTAGGTGCAAAGCGTGTTCTAGAGCTGGACCAATACAGGGGAGACGAAGGACGAGAACTTTTCCGTGAGACCTTTGGCCACAATGCTGACTATTCACTGGGTGAAGCACTCTGGGCCTGCTCTAATCTCTTCAGTGATGTCCGAGTCAGACTCAGCCACAAAAGGATCATGCTCTTCACCAACGAGGATGACCCTCATGCCAGTGACAGTGCTAAAGCCAAGCTGGCCAGGACCAGAGCTGGGGATCTCAGAGACACAGGTCATTATTTTCCCCTTTAATTTCAGGTAGAGTAAAAGTGATGTATCCTTGCAGCCGACGTTAACTGCATTGCACACTCGTGATGGAAAAAGAATGTAAAATTATCAGAACTAGGGAATCTTTCTGAAGCTTTCTAAAATAAAAATTTGGTATCTAATTTAGAAAATCTGTTGTCCAGTTGTATCCAACAACTAGCACTTATTTTCTAGGATCTCATTTTCTGCTCTGATAGCATAAATCAGGACTTGAGAGGGCTGTGGGAAACAAACTACTTTATTTTGTTGTTCTACCATTTTCCAGGAAGGGAGTAATGACACTAAGCTAACACAAAAGGAAAATTACTTTAATAGCTCCATTTGGAATTAGCTGAAGAACAGTAACTTGAGCTCAGAGACTAGAGACCAGATGCTTCATTAGTTCAACTATTAATATGTAGCTCAGTTAGCTGGTGTTTTTGGAGTTTGGCAGATGTGCCGGATCTAGAAGCTGTGAGGTTTCCTTAGTCCGTTAGCCCTTAGAACTGGGAAAAGGGAATTTCTGAACTCATTATTTCCTGCTTTCCCTGAGGTAAGATTACGTTTTATGGGAGCTTGTCAGAGCTGTTTCGTACACAGTGTTGTCCAGATTCTTAATTAGGGAGGAAATATTTTCTGTACTATGTTTTGACTTATCTTGAAGCATGCCTTTTGTCTCTTTCCCTAGAAACTTTCACACCTGGTGCAGATGACAATTTGGAGCTTATTCTTGCTTAAATTCTTCACTTAGATAGAGAAATCTATGAGCGCTGAGAAACATGCCAATGTAAGAAAAGAGCAGTTTCTATGTTCCTCCTCCCATCTCTTACTTTGTTTCTAGGTATCATCCTGGATTTGATGCACTTGAAGAAGCCTGGAGGGTTCGATATCTCTTTATTCTACAGGGATATCATAAATGTGGCAGAGGATGAGGACCTTGGTATCCAGCCTGAGGAGTCAGGGAAACTGGAGCATCTCAGGAAGAAAGTACGAGCAAAGGAGACAAAGAAACGGGTTTTAGTCAGGTTTGTGCCTAGTTATGATATAATTCAATGGAAGCACCTGGTGTTATTTCTAGGCTGCATCTCACTTCCCTTTTCTGGAATGATTGGTCTATAAAAGCATCAGTGCTTCCATTCCTCAATCATAATTTCTTAGTCCAAGATTGGTGTTTCTTCTGTAGCTTCTAAGAATATTGGTCTGTGGTGGATGAGAAGAGAGGAGAGTGAAGGCCTCCACTAGGCTTCCTTTTTTCTTCTATGTGATGTCTCCTGTATTGAGCTTGGCCAGGAATAATCATTTTTCAAGAAATGACATCATTGCCAAGTAAAATACTTTCAAAAAATCTGCAAGCAATAAAAATGGTTAGTTTATGGTGAAATCCGATTGATATGAGGCTTTTCTTGCTAGTGTTAACTCAGAAAAATTTCATCTCAGTGTGACTGATAGGTATTTTGGCTTCTTATTAAATAGTTGAATGTAGCCAGTCTGTCTAGGCACTTGGTGTGGATTCACACAGCCTTGATATTTCTGATCTTCTACTGAAAGATTAGAGATACTTACAGAGAGATTAAAGGGATCTTGACAAAGCAGATAGAAAGTATTTTTGGAATTACGTACTCCGTAAGAGTTGTTTTTTGAGAGTTGTGAGTTCACAGCAGAATGATGTGGAAGCACACTAAAGGAATGAACTTCAGAGTCTGGTGTTTTTTTAATAAATATTTTTTTTAAATCCCGACCTGAGCTGTTGTCACTGGCATTTTTGTTCCTGCTCACAGCTTTATTTTCCTCTTCTGGGAATGTTCCTCAAATTTTCTAATAATTGAGGAGGAAGAATCCTGTACCAGGGATACCTTTCAGAGGAGAGGAAGTAACATTCATAGCAATTCACTGTTCTGCTCTCAGAACCTGAAGATTACTTCAAATTTTAAACCTTTGCTTCTGAATTTTTCTCTTTTTTGTTTTCTTAAATTATGGTATTGCTTGCCTTAATGCGGTTCTGTTGGGGAATTTTGCCTTCTGCGTGAACAGCTGTGTGAATTCACAGGTCACATTGCATTAAGCATGAGTGGGCTGCCCAAATGTGAACTTGTCCTGTGCTCTGCTTGAGCATAGCTGCCCTTCAGAGTGAAAAAAAGTTAAAGAAATATGGTAAATTATTTGTGTTTAAATAATTTTTATGACCAGAAATGACAATATTGCAAGAATGTTTTTACACAAGTGAGATTATGACTCAAGTAATAGTATGTTTGTGGAGATACATGTGATTTTGGGGAAAAGAATAGCAAAAGGTCAAAGAAAAGAAGTTATCTGAGGAGATGACTTTCTATTGAAAAAGTGATCTTTTGGGAGTCTCAAGTCTGTATCTGTTTTTACACAGGTTAAATCTGTATTTGAACAAAGATCTGTCGCTTTCTGTTGGTGTTTACAACCTTCTTCAAAAAGCTTATAAGCCATACCCGGTGAAGCTTTATCGGGAAACTAATGAACCAGTTAAAACGAAAACAAGGACGTTTAACGGAAAAACGGGCAGCTTGCTTGTGCCGAGTGACACAAAAAGGGCTCAGGTAACGTACTGATTATGTGCCTGCTTTTCCCCATCTCTATGATGTTGGGGGGAGATTCTCTTGCTGTTTTTTTATTGTATTTTGCTTTCAGGATCGGATGCAGAAATATTTACTTCTGTATACCTGTGGAGATAGCCTGCTCACTTTGTAAGCTATGAAGAGTGAGAGGGGGTTGTTTCTCTGTCACGACTGTCAAGAGAAAGAGCTGCTGGTGGGGGTGCACTCAGGAGCACAAGGCATTTCTTTCTGTAAAGCAGAATCAGGTTGTCAGGGCTTGACCTTATGTGGCCTTGTGCTATTACTGCTAGTGTTATCTTTTTGATTCATTTTGAAGAGATTTTGTCCATTTAATTATTAAAGTATTTTAAAATAATTAAATTATTATTAAACATACAAATGTGAATCAGAGGGGGGTTGAAGCTCTTTCAAAACAAACAAAAAAAGGCGTATTACCTTTGGTTTTTTGGTATTTTGTTCTTTGCTTTGCCTTCCTGCTTGATAGTTTGGCTGATACAGATTGAATGTCGCGTTCTGTTCAGGCACAGCCTTATTCGAAAGCAGGGTATGCCGTTGCTAGGTATATTGTCACAAGCGCACTTTGTGTGTCCTTCTGTGACAAAGGCTCTTAAAGTTGTTGTTCTCAAATTAAATATTAAGTTTGTTTATACTGGACATTCGTTTATTGAAATAAAGTAAGGGAGGTGAACAGAAAGCTGAGCATTAAGTCCTGATATCTTCAGCAGCTGGACTACAGTATGTTTTCATGTTTCCAATGTTTAAGTGATGCTTCAAAAGTGTTTTTTTTTCCTGCCAGGAATAGGTTGCTGATGTGCATCTGTTGAAACAGGTTTAGAATCAGACAGGACCTCGTCAGGTTACTCAGGGTTTCTTTGGGACAGCTCTGAAAAGCTCCAAGGATGAGATGTGACAGCCTCTCTGTGCAGGGGCTTAACCATTGTCTTAGGAAAATGCATTTTGCTAATGTCCAGGTAGAATTTGTCTTGGGATAATGGTCACAGACTTGATTTGCCATTTCAGTGTGTGCTAATGATGGGAGTTTGCGTTGTCTTGTCCGTAACTCTTTTCAGTAGTGGAAGACAGTGATCGCATCCCCACCCCCCACATCGATCTCCCCGTATGTTTTTTTTTATGCTGGCAGCACTACTATCTGCTTTTCCCTGGTTTAGACATATGGAAACCGCCAGATTGTGCTGGAGAAAGACGAAACAGAAGAATTAAAACGGTTTGATTCTCCAGGCTTGTTTCTGATTGGCTTCAAACCACTTTCTATGCTAAAACTGCACCACCACGTCAAACCCTCCCAGTTCATCTATCCTGAGGAGTCTGTAGTAAGTGGTAAGTGAAGATGACAAGAGAAGATTCACCACCTTGCATTAGGGTAACCAGCTGGTTCGTAGGGTGTTTAGGTGGGGATCACTGAGTGTAAAATATTTGTCTAACTTAAAAACTTGCTGACATTAAAAAGTATAGAATTAACTGTTACTGCCCCTTTCAGCTCCAGTTAATTCTTGTTTCTTCAGCAGCAGAAGAGATGGTTTGTCTTCATATTTCATCCATCATGACAAGCAGCTGATCACACTGTGCAAATGTAGTCCCCAAACCTAGTACCTGAGAAGAAGGCAAAAGTTGTTTAAAAAAATAAAAAAAATAAAAACAAACCCCAAAGCAGTGAAGATAATTACTGTTCCTAAATCCGCATCAGCTCAGAGTGGAAAAACAATGCTCAGGAAGCACGGTTGAATTAACAGCACTTTATGGGCTTGTAAAGAGAGAAGGAGAGGATGCTTAGGACTGCTTTTTGTCCCCTTTTTATGTATATGTGGAAGTCTGCTTATCTAGAAATATAGTATTAATCCATCCCAAGCTGCAATAGTACAGAAAGAACTCCAGCTCCTCAATCTACTGGTGGATAAAGAGGACTGAATTATGATCAGATGCTTTGCGGTGTCTGACTAAAGAACTTTCCACTTCTCCAGCTTAGCAGCTTCCTGAATCAAACACCCTACTTATGTGTCAGTCTTTTCCTAATGACTGTATCTGGTAAAATACAAAGCAAATATGTGCCTTGAGAGAGGAATATTGCAATCTGAATTCTTAGTGTGTTACTTCTGCAAAAGGTCCTATGATATGCTGCTACTATGATGTCCTGCCTGACCAGAAGGAGGCTTTGTAGATACCTGTTTCAAGTTTTCAACTGTATTTCATTGCTCACATGCCAGTGATTTCATTTCTTTCACCAGAACTCTCACTGCTCTGGTCATGAGAGACACTAACATTGTCATTTTCGAGGGTTCCCCCTTTAAAAAGTTACTTTTAACCTTTGGAATATTGCAAGCATCTTAAAGAAGTCACAGGTATTGAAACTGTAATATGTAGGGTCACATTCCTGAACAAAGAGCAAAGTTGTCAAGCTGACCAACAGTCTTGTATTTGCAGGGAGTACAACGCTATTTAATGCCTTATTGATGAAATGCTTGGAGAAGGAGGTGATGGCACTGTGCAGATACACCACCCGGAGGAACACTCCCCCTCGCTTCGTGGCCCTAGTTCCCCAGGAGGAAGAAGTGGATGAGCAGAAAGTGCAGATAGCTCCTCCAGGTATGGGAGGAGATGCTGCCTTTCCCTGCACGATTGGATGCCGTCAGCATAACAGCTTCTGTTGCGTAAAAGTATTCTTGGTGCTGCTCCCCTTAAAGCTGGGGACAGTGCTTTCCAACATCCCTTTTCTTCAGTTTTCTCATTGTGAGCATCTCACGTTGAATCTGTTTTTAAAACTTCAGTTGCATCACTGCTTGCTTAGGTGTAACATGGCTACATTATTTTCCCACCTCCTACCTTTTTTTTTTTTTTTTTTAGCAGGTTCAAGTAACTGACCTAGAAATTAAAAGCCCTTTTTTCTGTTTGCTGACTAGACAGAATGTCTTTCCCTGACTCTTAGTGTATCCTTGGATACGTTTTAAAAGTCTTAATTAATTAGTCTCACATACTGAGCCTCGCACTATAGCAGCGGAGCGGGGAATGATCAGGGAGCAAAGGCAGAATTTTTGCTCTTTTCTGTTTTCTCACCTCTTTAACTGGGAAATACTCTTCTGGGAAGGATGTAAAGGAGGAAAATAATGCTGCTGTGTACAATGTAAAGCATTTCAGAAATGTGGGCATTAGCTTAATTTGCAAACAAGCCTTTTTCAAGATCGTCTCCAGTGAGAGATTAAGAAGGTGCACAAGCAGAACTCCTGTATGAAAAGCAGGTGACAAGTTTCCACCTCTTAGCTATGCTTTTATTATGAATCTCTTTCGAAAAAACATGAGGGATGTTGGTAATATACATTGACGTTGGATTTGAGTGTTGTGCTGTAGGTACTAGGAGGTATTATGGATTGCTGTTGTTTACACCAAAACAGTAGCTAGTTTGGGGAGTCATTAGAACCAGCTAATACGCATCTTGGTCCTACCCATAAATTATTGTTTTGAGGTGATGATTCCACATAACTGTTCTCTCTCTCTCTGTGCAGGCTTCCACATCATTTTCTTACCATATGCAGATGACAAACGGAATGTTGATTTTACAGAAAAGGTGCCAGCCAGTCGAGAGCAGGTGGACAAAATGAAGGAAATAATTCAAAAACTCCGATTCAAATACAGGTACATGGAGATAATAGTGTGTGTGTGGGGGGGTGGCATGGGAAGAAAACAACACACTGTTGCTTGCTTTGCTGCATATGTTGTTCAGCTGTGGTGTCCACCAGATGGCATTTTGATGCAAATTGCTTCCCTTTG
The DNA here is from genome assembly GCA_013399365.1 of Pampusana beccarii. Classification (NCBI taxonomy): domain Eukaryota; kingdom Metazoa; phylum Chordata; class Aves; order Columbiformes; family Columbidae; genus Pampusana; species Pampusana beccarii. The sequence continues at coordinate 939,502 of VWYH01009016.1, forward strand.
TAGTAGCTTTGTCCAAACATTATTCTTAATTATTCTGAATACCCAGGCACCACATGTAGTATGTAGCACGTTCTGGAGTTCTTTATAGAATCACTCTCATTTTCTGGGCTGTTGTCATTTGTTGCAGAGGTATCACATTTTATTGTGGTGCTGCTGATCTATTGCAGATCAGACCTGGATCATTTAAATTAGAGCACTTTAGAGAGAATAGTTAGGCCTTTTTCAGTATAGATAGGATAAATTTTATGAAGTGCTTTTATGGGAGATTTTTTTTCTACTCATGTGGAAAGTAGCATGACTGGTATTGAAGTACAACACCACAGTCTCCATTTGTCTCACACAGCTTTTTAATGTGTTTGATGCATGATGGCATAGTGAGGAAAAGCAGTTCTGATGAGATGGATTGTTATGTGGGAAAGAGGGAAATTTTACTTTGAAATAAATTGGTGGCAGATCTTATGTGTCTTGTCTGTCTTCTTGGCAGCATGCTTTGACATTTTGGGGGATTCTTGACAGGACTGACAGCTTTGAGAACCCAGTTTTGCAGCAGCACTTCAGGAATTTGGAGGCTTTGGCACTGGATATGATGGAACCAGAACAAGCTGAGGATCTTACAAGTGAGAATTATTGGTGGGTGTGAAGGGAGGTGGGGTAGAGGGTTCTTGACTCTGTTCTAAGTCAGAGATATGCTACAAAAAACCAAAATGTCATTTAAAAAAGTTTTAGTTGTGTGCAGTTACAAGATGTAGAATTCTGGATGCGTCCATTCTGAAATATTGAAACGTTACTTTCTAATGCTGTCACTTTTAAGATAAAGGAAAAATTGATCACCCTCCAAAATTAAAATTGAATCACCTTTTTTCAGTGGTGACAAATGTTTTCTCTGAAATTCGTCTCTTCAAGAGTCTAGTTAATATTTCAGACTGATAAATGGCAGAAATACTTAGAGAATTATTCTGCTAGGAGGCAGTGTTACACCTTGCGGCTGTGAGAGTTTCTATGTAAGAATAACTTGTCGAAGGATAGAAATCTACTCCTGAAGGGGAAGTTCATTTTTTAAAATTATGTTGTACTTCAGGAATAGCATTAGAGTAACTATTCCTCTCTTCCGAAGTGATACCTAACATGTAATCTAGGTCCCTGTGCTAGGTATCATTCAAATACATGACAGAAACAAGCTGTTCTGCCTCAAACTGCTTGCAACCCTAGCTAGTAATCTGTTGTATTTCAAAAGTCTGAAATTAGACATGGGTAACATTTTGCATGCTTGCAAGACGCTTGCGTGCTAGTTATTACAGAAGCACAATTGTATCTGGTGATGGCCTCGTTTAGACTTTCTGTGATCGCTCTGTTTTTGAGAGGGCAAATCTTTCTCTTTTGCCAGTGCCAAAGAATGAAGAGATGAACCGCAGGCTGGGCAGCCTGGTGGAGGAGTTTAAGCAACTGGTTTATCCCCCTGACTACAATCCTGATGGGAAGGGTGTAAAGCGAAAACAAGGTAAGTGATGACAGTGCAAACACACAGCATGTTGTCTGTGTTCTTTGTTTAGAGGCTTCTGCAAAGAAAGTTTGTCTCATAGTTTAAAGCAGCTGGTTGTGCAATAGCTCTTTACTCATCTCCACAACAAAGTGGACTTAGGTCCAGCAGTGGTTCTTAGAGAGGAGAGGATATTGTGGTATCCAGCTAAAGAACTGCTGGAGTGTATAGTTATTAATAACTTTTTTTTTTTTACAACAACATAGTAAAATCGTTCATGCTTTCAGTTTGTGTTCTTGGTGAGGAAGTAGACTCTTATGCATGAGCTGTTTAGCCAGTCCCAGATAGGCATCTTTAGGTCTAAATGTCTAATGCTGAGGTACACGTGTAGTTTGGGAGTCCATGAAACTGCAGAAAGTGGGAGTGTCAGTTAGCTGAACTCCCTGTGGAATTGTTGCAGTCTCCTGAATAGATGAGAATCCCATAAAAGTTTCATTTGAGGATGGTCTTTACATCAAAACACAAAGTTTCGTAGTTGAGTTTGAGATCACTTGTATCAATGAAACATAGTATATGACTTTTGTAGTGAGTGACACCTACTTCATAAAACAAAATATGGAAACTAGGTTTGTGGCTGTGTAGGTAGCTGTTAAAGTACCATCTGCTAACGGCCATGAACTGTGGTATGTATAAGAAACCTTAATGTCTTTCTAATAAACTTGGTTAAATCTAAAATTTATCTTTCTAGGTTCTGATGGTCAAGCTGACAAGAGGCCCAAGGTAGAAATCTCGAAAGATGAGCTGCGGAGCCATGTGCAGAAGGGAACTCTAGGCAAGCTCACAGTACCTGTTCTGAAGGACGCATGCAGGCTTTATGGGCTGAAGGGTGGGGGGAAGAAGCAGGAGCTTATGGATGCGCTAATTGAATACTTTAATGAACACTAAGCAGGAGCAGAAGACCCTGGCTGACTTCTGTCTTCTTAAAGTTTTGGTTGTCTTATGTGGATGCTCTGTTTAATCTTGCTATGGAGGAGAAGGCGACTTAATGTTGCTGAATCCAGCAGTGGAGAAACTTCTTACTCTTAATTGTAGAAACTTCTCTGCAGAGTTTGATTCTGTTCACAGAAGCCAAAGGCAGAGTTAAATTCCCTGCTAACTCAGGTCACTCACCGCAGGTAAACACACTTGTGCCTTCCTGGTTTCTTAATAAAAGTTACTTTGGACTTATTTTGCAACAATGGCTATACCATCTTTTCATCATAAAGGCAGCAAAACTCACTTCAGTATAAGAAAACAGAATGATCTGTGTTACTGACACTGCATGAATTCAAACAGCAGGTCAAGTCCGTGCAATAACAGAGGATATAAATGTGTTGCATTACTCCTGCTCTCCAAAACAGCTGGTCAGTATCAGTACTTGTAATCAAATTGGGCTCTTTTCCATCATTGGTGTTACAAAGATCACCAGCAGATCATAAAGGAGAAAATAATTACTAGGAAGCGGTAGCCAATCTTTTGGGTAAAAAGCCAGAATTTCATAAAGCTGCCCAGCTAGGTCTTTCATTTTTAAATGGTAAGAGCAAAAGCTGGTTTAAAAAAAGGAGAGAAACAACAAAAAAAAAGTCATGTTTCCTGGAAGTCTACAAGCACTTACCCCAATTAAATTACTGAGATGGCAGCGAGGTTTTCCACCTCTGTAGTGAATATGAGTCAGACTATTGTGCAGGTTTCTGTACTCAAATCTGTGGTTTAATTTTTTTTTTAAAAAGGCAAGTTGTGGAGAGTAGCCCTTGGTACTTCCAGTATTATTTTTTTAATCGTAGTTATGGAGGCTGCATCTGGGGCTGTCCATATTTTGGGTTTTAAACTTCCATGCCTGGCAGGCCCCACTTGTCTTGCAGTGCCAGATGATTAAACCCAATAGTCATTGCCCTTGAGCTAGAAAACTGTTCTAATTGTTTAGCTAAACTCTTTCTATGGGATGCAAACATGGGATACATGACATATTCGTTTTGGTCTGTGTAGTGTTCTTAGGGATTCCTCTGTTTGGCACACAAACTACTGGGCAACTTATTGAAGAATTAAGTCATATATTAAGGTCATGCCCATGCTGTAGTGTGGCACATGTATGGCAGCCAGCCGTGAATGCACTCTTGGTGTTGGTACCACCCTGGCTACGCCAGCACACTGCTTGCTTCTACCTCCACACAGCTCCTCAAAAAGGAGCAGCTAGCCCATAGTGAGCTCTGAAGTGTTGAAGCTACAGTCTATTATACTTTCTGTCAGCTTGCATTATAGTAGTTATTTTTAATAAACATTTGTCTAAGCAATTTATTTTGCCCTTTGGTAAAGAAGTTACCATAGATGCTTGTCTTAGCAAGACTTGAATGCAATAAAATAGTGAGAGTATCCTGTCCTTAATTCTGTGAGTTTTCATTCCCCAAATGCCCCTCTAGCTTTTCTCTACTTGCTACCCCCCCAGGCACAATGTTCCAGGCTTTGGATGATTATGGTGTTTTGTTTAGGTTACTAGATCTTCCTGCTGGTGATGGGTGGCTTCACAGCAGAAAATTTAGTTTTGCTTGCTCAGGAATCCTTTATTTCTGCTCCTTCTGTGCTTTGTCTTGTATCAGCTGCCTTGGCATGGTACAATAGGGCAAGTCCTTCGCAAAGCTGTGGTTTTAAACACAACTTGATCAACTGTCAGCATCAGAAGGGAACAGCTTTTCTAAACGTCATACAACTGGAAGGACTCCAAAATCTTTGTATTAAGTTCACCTCAGCAAGTTATCAGCCATTTACAAAAATACACAGATACAATTTGTATTCAGTCTTTCTTGAGCTGATTTCATCTGCTTGAGATGCACATACTAAATGTATGAAGTTAGTGCTTCTGTGGAAGCATTACAGGTGAACTTATTTTGCCTTCTGCTGCTGTACCTATTGGTCTTTCCACGCTAGCTTTGCTTTGGCATCCTGCAATAGAAGACAGGTTTGATATGACCCATCCCAACACAGATTTACGTTCTTCTACTCACAGCAGTAAGTGGATTTATTATACAATATGCATTTAATTAAACCTGGCTTCATAAAACCAAGGCTAATCCAGAATGCTGGTGGTGCTTCATGCTTTTTGTAGAACATGAGATTATCTAACATTGTCTTTTTCAAACACAAGTTGTTTTACCTGAAAAATTACTTGCCCTCTCTTGCCTTGGCCATGACTTAAAGAGTTTAGTCAGGTGACTACAGCACAGCAGCTTCGCTAAAAGCATGAGATCTGTAGGGTCCTTGTCAGCCACAGCAAGCTGCTCTCTACCATGTATTTTGTACTTAAATACCATAGGAAGCCCAAGCTCACCAATACAGTCCACACAGAGAAAACTGAAGGAGTATGAACTACTACACAATAGCCTTTAGGCAGTCTCTGAGCAGTTTAGCTTTACAGGTAGGAACACTTCAGTTAGTTGCAAATGCTTCCCCAAGGGAATGACAATTAAATTTAGCTTTGTCAGCAATTTTATTTTTCTTAAAAAGTATTTAAAAATAACCGAGATATTTCCCCTTGTACACTGCCATAAGATTTCTGCTCCTTGTGCACCTCGTACAGAAGTCTGTCTGGTTTCAAAAAGAAAGAGTTGTGCTGCATGTACTGATCTTGGCTCCTTCCATTGCTACATGGTAGCTGCTGCCTGTCCTGTACAGGGTCTATGCTGCTCCATCACTGAAAGCAACAACTCCAGCAGTCTGCACACACACGCTGTGCGAGGAACTGACATGCCTGATCTTCAGTAGAGTAAATCATTAGGAAACACAGTGTTACACCTGTTACAGGCCAAAGCTTAGCAGAAATACCGCAATGCAGAGGAAGCTACTGGGTGTGTTAAAAAAAACCCTGAGCAGGCAATCATGGAGATAAAGGGGGATGTTTTTTCTTTCCTTTAAACATCAAACAGGAAATACAGTTGTACAACCACTTTTCAAGAAGTAATACAAATGAGAATTAATGTGTTGGAGTGGAATAATAGAAAAGAGGGGAAGGAGGGGTGGAAACACTAAGAGTTAAGTCATTATTAAACAAAAATATGGTGTTTTGAAATTAAACACTGATATCAAAACTATAATCCCAACTGAAGCTAGATATTAATTCCTCCTGACTTCAACTTCCCTATTCCACGCACACTTAAACACACGGGCATTTAGACCAACAGTCTTTCTATAGCTTGCTGGACAGATTGGATCTGAGGCTTTAGCTGTGATCCCTCCTTGATGGTGATGGAGCAGGCGATGACAGGCCGGGAAACACCACATGCCCGGCCTAGGGCTTGCTTGGAACGCACAAACACGTAAGGTACATTCTTGTCCTCACAGAGAAGAGGGAGGTGCAGGATGATCTCCAAGGGTTCTGCGTCTGCTGCCATCACAATGAACTCCGCTATCCCTCGGTTCAGTGTTTTGGTGGCTGTAAAATAAATGAGAGTAAGTTTATGACCCCTCTCCAAAGCACATCTAATGAAAAACAACATCAGGAGATATTGAAATTGGCATGAGCAAGATGAAGATCTGGTGGCAGCACGAGGACAGGCCAAAGGAAAATGGCAGCAATAGGGCCAAGGAGGGGGTTACTCCCAGGGCTGCATCTGGGCTATGAGCCCAGCTCTGCCCTCGAGCACAGCAGAGAAATAAAGGATCAAGGCGAGCACAGGGCTGCTGATGGGTGGGGGGGCTGGGGTGCACCATGGATGAGGGGAGAGGGAGGAAACTGGGTTTGTTTAGCCTGGAGAACAAGGGCCAATGTGGGACTGGGGGGCATGTGGCCGCTGTCTTCTACTTCAAGGAGATTGCACAAAAGGTGGAGCCAGACTGTCCTATGAGCACACATGAAAAAGGACAAGTTGCAGACTGACTCTTGCCTCAGGGAGATTCTGTGAATGTGCTAGAATTTTGTCTTCTTTTTCACCTCTCTTGAGAGGGGTTTAAGCCATGGGACATGGATCCTGAGACACTGTGGAGCTTCTATCCTTAGGGATATTTTCTTAAAGTTTGACTAGGCAAAATCCCAAGCAACCTGTTCCAATTGTGAATGGAGCCACTCTTTGAGGAGGCTGCACTAGATACCTCCAGAGGTCCCCTCAAACCCAAATCTTTATGATTCTAAACTGGCTAGGCATCTGGTAATCCCAGTGCCACACTGCTGAAGTATGCATGATTACAGGACACGTACCAGAAACATAGTTTGGGCATCTAACAGAGTGCTGAAAAGATTACAGCTTAGTTCTGTCCCTGAATATTGCTTCAGCAGGCAAGGAGGAGGGAGACACAATATCCAGATCGATGTAACACTAGTGGCCCGCCGCTAGAGAGACAATTTCTAGCCACAGCTTCTCACAAAATCCTTGCTATGATTTCTAGCACGCTTCATAATACAGGGGTCTCACCTTCATTGGCTCCCTTGCGTAGCTGCTTATAGTTGCAGGATTGCTGCACAAGATCCAGTAGCGTTTTTGTGAGCTGTGCATCAGCCAGGGGGTAAGCTTTGGGGTTCACTTCTGCCTCACTCTAGAAAAAGGAAAAAGTAAAGAGCATTACAACAGGAGCACAAGGGGGCATCATGTCCACCACATACACTGACTACTGGAGTCACCTTGCCATTCTCAGGTGCTCTGCACATACACTAAAAGTCCCACTACATTTTAACTGTAAGTAGGGATTCTCCTCATATTCAGAGTAGGCAGTATCTCTGCTCACACAGACAACCAATTTAGATCCTACAAACTAGCAGCACTGAACTTACAGGGCAGTCTTCAGGCATTTGCTACCACGGATACTATACAAAAAAGTGTTTCAGTCCACAAGGAACAACCTCTTGCCAGCAGCAAATTAACGAGCTCAGACATGAATTTTAAAGAAACCCCGAGCAGAGCACATATCAGGTTTATTTCTGCAAGTCACAAGCAGCTTCCAAACATTAACATCAATGGGGTAGTGGAACAGCAACGAGGCCACAAGCAGCATCAACGACGGGCACTGGCAGAACGGCAACTCTTTCAGCTCCCACGGCTGCAGCCAGCGCAGGGGCGGCCGGCCCCAGGCCGTGCTGCTCTGCCGCCCGCCCGCACATGCAGCTACAGCGCGGCCCCAGCCGCTCTCCCGCCAGCCGAGCACATGCTCCCGCTCTCCCCGGAGTAGAGCCGGGCCGGGAGAGCGGCTCCTTCGTCACTAGGTGCCCCCAGGACCGCCATCCCACCGGGCATCCCCCTGCGGGCCAGCGCGCCCACAGGGCGACCCATACCCGGCCGCCGGCCCGCCGGCCCGCCCCCGGCCTCCACGTGCTCCCTGCTCCGCAGCCGCCAGGGAGGCAGCGTCCCCCCATCCCAAGGCTCCCGGCGCGGCGGCCCCTAAGGGGGAGGTGGGCACCCGGCCCCACTCACCATGGCCACGGCCTGGGCTGGCGGCGCGGCGCGGCCCGATGGCTCCGGTGGGCCCGAGTGCGCTGAGGGGGAAGAGGCGGGAACGCTCCTGCGCCGTGCCGCCGCCGGAAGTCAGGCGGCCACGAGCCCAGGGCGGGGCCTGGGAGACGGGGCGGGACCAGGGGCGGAGGCTCCGCCCCCGCGTGGTCCCGTGCGGCGTGGCGGGGCGGGGCTGGCGGTCTGTTGGGACCGCTCTGTGCTGCGGTGCCTCACCCGTAGCGGCGGTGGCAGCGCAGGGCTGCTTCTCCAGGGCGCAGAGGGAAGCCGTACAGTGTTACGTGTGCGCGGGCGCCTCACCAGGGGTCTGTTTGTTTACACAACCCTTAACAGAGTGCCATGACTTTGGGTTCTAAGTCACATAGTAAATAAACTAATGCCCTAGTATCTTCCTCTGCAATTTCCTTCCCTATTCGTCAGCTTAGCGGACTTGGCAGCTACAAGACCGGGACGTATTTCCTAATGTAGATGACTAAGTAGCAATAAGCCTGCTTCAATAAACCTTTGCATCAGTAGCATCGTAGTATGTACCCCTGTGAAGCACAATCTCCATGTCAAATTGCATGTCATTGGGATAGGCTTATATCAAAACGGGAAGACAAGTATCCACACTTCTGGCATCTCTCTGCCATGCTTGCCTGGACTTACTTTCTAAAATCAGACTAAGTTGCTTGAATTGAAATCTATATGTCATGCGTGGTACTGAACAGGGTTACAAAGAGCGTCTATATGCAGCTTTGTTGCCCTTCTCTGAACTCGCTCCAGCTTCTCTGTGTCTTTCAAAACTGAACAGAGTATTTGAGGTGCGGCCTCACCAGCACCATGCACAAGGGAACGATCACTGTCCCGGTCCTGCTGGCCACACTATTTCTGATACCAGCCAGGATACTTTCGGCCTTTTTGGCCACCCGGGCACACTGCTGGCTCATGTTCAGCCGGCTGTCAACCAGGCCCCCAGGTCCTCTTCCACCCGGCAGCCCGCGGGAAAGCTCAGGGGCGGGGGGCACACAGCCCCGGCCGGCTCCTGCCGCCGGAGCGGCGGGGAGGCCGCGGCCACCGGACACGGCCCTCGCCGGCGGCAGCGGCCCCNCTGCGGCGGGCACGGGCCCCGCTGGGCGCTGCCGCTGCGGCCGTCGCTCTGCCTGGCCTGCGCTGTGGAGACCCTGCGCGACGGCAGCGCCTCGGTGGGCAGCGCCTGCCCCGCCAGACGCCCCTTCTCCGTCCCGGGCCGGGGCCGGGCAGGGCGGGCCTCTGCTGGCTGGGCGAGGAGCCTCGGCCTCTCACAACTGGCACTGCGGCTGCCTCAGCCGTCCCCGCCCCTCAGGGGTTCCCACCCCACTGCCACGGCTGCCCCATCTCCTACGCTGAGTTTGGGGCTGGCTGGGTGTATCCTGGCACTTGGCTCACTGCATGGCCTGGGCTGCCGAGCCCTGGCAGCACTCTCCCCGCCCAGGGTGGTGGGAGCAGCGGGGTGGCTCGGGCCTGGGCGCTCACTAACGGGTTCCTGTCTCTGCCCCGTAGCTGGTGCGCAAGAAGCACGTCGTCTCCCGCCTCCACGATGCCCTGGCCTGGCAGGCGCTGCCAGTCATCCAGCTGCTGGCACCAGACAAGAGGGTCTGCGGTCATTTGATAGGAACTCTCTTTGGTAAGAGCGCTGCTGTGGCCTGGGACAGCAGCAGGGAGAAGGCAGCTACCTTGTCTTTCAGTGGATGTATAAACATAAAGCTTCTCCACATTTGAAACACACAAAAGCAAAAGAATATTGAGATGCCAAGTTCCATGCTTCCACTGTTCTGTGTTAGGTGTGTTATTACTCCCTGTGGAAAACTGCCTCTCATTTGATTTAGAATACGTTAATTAATTTGCTTATTCCCCAAGGAGCAGGATTAGCATGTTCATAAAGCTCTTGCAATTTTCCAAAGTATCTTGACATATCTTTAAAGTCTTTCTGGAGAACAGGAGGTGCCTGACATATGACTTCCTACAACGCTCTCCATTCTGGTCCTGTGTCTCAATGATTTCTCATCTTTCTGAACTATGGCATTATACCAAGATTCATACAGAAATGAAAGTGTGAGCTTAAAAAGGTGTTGTGTGATTTAATATAAAATGTGCAAAATAAAAATCTATTTAGTGGGTTTGTTTTTTTTCACACAATCACTTTACATTTGTAAAAATCCCTGTAGCCGTAGGACTGCAATACCTTCTTCCTCCTGGTGGGTCAGCCTCACAGCAGAATAGTGTTCGGCAGGATGTCTGGACGTGCCTTTCCAGTAACAGACTCTGTGATCTTGAACATCTCTTACTGGTTTCTGTTTGTGTAGCAGTACTGTGGGAAAGGTCTTTGGAACATCTGAAATCTTAATGGAGAAGATGTCATGATCTAAATGAGGGAACAGTAAGGCAGGAAGAAGAAAGGTGGAGGGTATGAATGTGAGTGCCTTCAAAGATCAAATATACTGGATTCCTTTAATTCCATTATCTCATTTGCACATCACAGATAATTCTTATTCTTTGGGGGAAAGTGACTTACAAGCCCCTTCCCCTGCCTTGACAGACTGAATAATTCAAATAGTGTTTTCCCAGTTGATTTCCCAGCACAGTGTTGTGCATATTTTGGAAGTAGCTTTGTTAGAAACAGAACTTTGTGCATGTTTAGTTCTCTCCATCACACAAGTTTTTATTGAGTGCTGTTTTGTGTACATAACCCTATACAGATGTGGAGGGAATGGTGCTTATGGCCAGTTCACTCCTACGATGTATGAACATGACACAAAATATCCCAGAAGACAGAGGAGCTGTGCTTGCATTTCAGTGCTCTTGTCTGTTTTTAACTAATAATTTTGTCTCTCCCTTTAAGAAACTGCACAATTGAATGGTTTTGGGACAGCTTTGGGATTTTGCTATACTTAGTGTAACTGCTAGAGCGGTTGGAATCCCGGTCTAAGCTTGGGGGTACAAATAACAAAATGTACATTTTGTATCAAGCTTGAAGGAACCAAGGATCATTTAGTGCAAGAGTGTAAGAGGGGCCACCAAAGGTTTGAGCAATGCTGTGGAGGAAGTATTAATAGTCTATTCAGGAAAATATACTTGTTTTTTTGGAGAGAGAATATTAGAATAAGCATAGACAGAAGAAAGGGTGAAGAGATGGTGAATTTCTGGTAAGCCTGAATTTCATGCAGCTAATATTGCAATGTTTACTAATGCTGCATGCAGATCTTTTCCAAAGGGTGGGGAAGTAACTGAGGATTTGTCAGGTGAGGTAGGAAAGATGTGCTTTCTTCAGCTGCAGTCTCATGACATTGCTTTAGTTGGTCGAATTTCTGAGAGGTTATGGAGTCTCCAAAGGGGAGGTAATTTGATGGTTGGATTTGATTATGTTGGAACAAGTGGTTTGGTGTGGCAGACGTGGGGGACAGAACCAGGTGCCTGACGCTGTAGATACCTGAAGTTGGAAGGAGCTTGGAGGTGCAGTGTCTTCTCTGCTGTGGTGTCGTAGAATGAGACAGTGGCTTATGTTCATATATCCAATCTTATACTCTGCTTGTGCAAATGACTTGTGAAGTGGAGCCTTCAGGTTCCATTTAATGTTGGAATAGTTTCCATGTGCTTTAAACCTGCTGTTTAAATTTGGTCTTGGGGTTTTCAATACTGTGGAGGGACAATTAATGGTAACTGGTATGAATGGAAGGTAGGACAGTTAGCTGGTCTCTAACTTCTGTCATTCTGGAGTGTTGTAATTCAGATGTGTAATGTTGGATACATGCAGTGAGATGTGGTGATGGTAGCAGTTACATATTTAGTTACATATGTGAAGCCATTGACTTAAACTACAAAGTACATTAAAAATATGCGAGAGAACTGAGCACCTTCATGTCCCTGTGTCCTGTTTATGGAGGTGTCTTTTGCGATATTCTCTGAGAATATCTATCTTCCTCTGACAAAGTCAGGCTGGTCTCACGTGAAGTGGGTAAAACACAACAGTTCTGGAAAAAAAAAAAAAAAAAAAAGTACTGCTCTTTTTACTAGAAGGCATTAGAAGCAGGAATGAGTTCCGTGACTGATTGTGGTTTGTCTTTTAGGGATGTTGCATACCGTGGAAGACAGTGGTGCTCTGGACCTGTTTGTAGAAGGTGAGAGGCAGATGCCATGTCTTGATGACTGACAGTTTGTGAAGGGGAGTCTGTCTTGTCTGATAGTGAGGTGCTCAGCTTCTACACAGCTTGAATTGGGAAAAAGCATCCATTTTCTATCAATACAACAGTGACAAGCTCTTCCAGTATTTGGGGACAGGGGAGTGCAAGTAGATATAAATATTTAGCATTTTTCTCTGTGTGTGCTATGAATTTAGTGCCAGATGGGTATCAGCGGTAAACAAAGCTTCATCTTTGGACCTGATCGAAGTCTCAAAGCAAATGGGAATTTTCCTGTTAGCTTCACTGATCTTTGGGCTCTACTGTGTCTGCTCAGGACAGAGGGTATTTTGGGTTTAGCTGTACAGGCTGCGGATTTCTGTTTGTGAGCAGCCCTTCATTTGAAATCTGAAGGAAATGCCTGCAAGGCTGACAAAGGAATCTCTGGAGTCCAATTAACCTTGGGCGTCTCTGCTGAGTCCAGTGATCTTAGCAATGATTTCCTCCTGTCCAGCCATGAAAGATTAAAGGAAACATGATCAGCTCCTTTCAGAGGGGTTTCAGTTCTCAGGCATTTGCTTGAAATGGTGTTGAAAGGGTTAGAAGTCTTTCTGTCATGTTACTAGTCTGTTGAGAGATGGACAGTCTCAAACACAGGAATTTTAGCTTAGTGTTGCCTAACTAATACAATCATAGAACCATAGAATTGTTTCGGTTGGAAGAGAGCCTCAGCATCATTGAGTCCAATCATAACCTAACTCTAGCACTGAACCATGTCCCTAAGAACCTCATCGCTAAGAACCATGTCCCTAAGAACTGAAAATTTTTAGGAATTTTGAGAGTTCAGGGCAGGAAAGGGCCACTAAACCATCTATACATCACCCATCTCAAGAAATGCCTCTGCTGAGATGTGTAGCTCTTTAGCTAAAGTAGGTCTCCTAGATACACCTCCAGTATTGCCCTGGATATACCAAGAAATTGTGGACCTAGAAGTCTTTGGTATTTTTTTTAATGATGCTTTCCTAGAATACAAATCAAAATAGTGTGTTTTTCAAATGAGTCATACCATGACAGCAAGATACATCCAAAACAGCCTTATCAAATCCTACAAAACAATGTTCTGCACAGGGTCTCAGTAAGGCGGGTATTGTCAAGACTTTATCTGCTGAATATGCACGTGTCGAGGTTATAAAAGTATCAGGAGAGGGACTTCACTTCCTGAAACCATTCCACAGGTATATGTGTGGAGTCAGGGGCAGCCTGCCAGCATCAGGCAACTCCTTTGTGATATTTTAGGGAAACACCACGTGATGTGCAGCACATGCCTTGTAAACATAGTTTCATGTTGATTCCTCTATTAGGACAGAGCAGACAGAGTTCTTAAAGTTGCAGTGAACCAAGAATAACAGCCCTTACTAGGGGCTGAGAAGGTGAACAGTACCACAAAGGTGACAGGGACCTTGCTTCCTGGCAAGGTGTATGGGCTGACTGCAGTGAGGAGGAAAGACCCTTATTATAGATAGGGACAGGAGCTCAGGGACAGGAGCAGCTGGAGGAGGAGCTCTCAGTCTGCACCTAAGGATACTCAGCAGTTTCAGTTCTGGTATCTTCTCTGGAAAAAATATGTTTTTAAAGGCCAATTTTCATACTGTAGAAAGCCTGTTTTATTCAATTACCAGAATTTTTTATGCTTTTAAGCTAGGGCTTTGTTTCCTTCCCTTTCTGGTTCCTTGTGTTTACTCAGTGTTCTGATGCTCAGTTTGTTGCTTGCAGTTCATTTCCACGCATGGTTTGTAGTGTAGCTAGAGCAGGACTGCTGTAATGTTGCTGCGGAGAGCTTGGGCTGGGCGATCAGAAGTAATAGCACTGGGAATGTCAATGTTACCCTGCTCTCTCGGCACCTCCATGCTCGTTTAATTTCTAAGCTCTTTACTTGCTGCTCTGCGAAAGCCCCGTGGAAGATGGATTGTGAGTGCTCTTGGGTGTGAATTACTGATCCTGTTTCTTCTGCCTAGTTCTGGTGCGGCTCGTAGTGGAGCTGAAGTCAGAACAGTACTTACGCTGCATTTTGGATGAAAGCCAAAAAGAGGTCAGTGAAGATTAATTCCTTGCCCTTCCTTTCAGTCTTTTAGAGCTTGAGGAGATGGGAACGAGTGGCCCTGCAATACTGCAGCTACTGCACTGGGATGCGGCCTCTGCTGTGGTTGGATGTCCTAGTGCCAGCTCCTCTGCTGTGATTTTGGCATGTGATTTGGTGATGTTGGTGTCTACCCTGGAGTTTTCCTGTTGCTCCCATGACACCATGCAGCCATATAGCTTCATGATGCTCTTGTGAAGCTGTGTGGCTTCCCCAGATTCTTCTTTTTTTCCCTCACCATTTCAGAGATCTGAGGAGCTTGCCCAACCTATGCTGTGGGCTCTTGCGCTCTTCACTCCTAAATTTGTGGTCGCCCTACGAGGTGAAAAAAAAAAATTGGAAATAGTGAAAGTGAGGAGAAGTTCAGCTGATTCATCTGCTCGTGTAAGAACTGGAGGGGAGAAAGAGGAAAAGGAGCAAAACCCAAAATTTCTTGGAATAATTAAAAGACATTTTGCAGACTTAGTGGTGCGGTCAGGGTTTTCCTGTGGTTTATCCTAAGTGGTGAAGAGGACCCAATTTAAGAAAAGATCCTGTTCTGGAGCACTATACATCAAAGTGAGCTTGCTGTTTTGTGCGCATTTTTACCTTTTGACTGTATCCTCACCAGTCAAACATTTCATTTCTCTGTCTCCCCTACAGCTGTGCAAAGCAACTACCATGAGAGGCAGCCTGCCCACATTCGCTCTCTTGGGCAAGCTGGCAGATGCCATCCCAGGCTTTGCTGATATACTGGTGGTAGAGCACGGTGAGTAACGTGCCGTGTCCCACTGAAGGGTAGTGGTCACAGCCCTAATACACATATGCATGCGTGCACCCTCTCGTCCCCCATATGAATTCATGAAGGTCACGCGAAAAGCCTGTCCAGAAGTCAGAGTGGCATTTGGGCCTCCTGGGTTGCAGGTCAGTACCTTCACAGCAGGCTTCTTGTGCTCTTAGCCAGCCTGGCAAAACAAGCCTCTCTGAACTGAGACTTGTGGGTCTGCCTCACAGACAGCGTACATTTAGTTTTTCTTTCCTTGGTCCAACCCCTGGGGGTCTGGTGAGTGAGTTTAGCCGTTTGTGGAAGTAGCTGGGATGATGGATCTTCACATGGTGAACAGCCAGCTTCTCTAGCCGTTTATTACTGTGCCTCTGCTCAGGACAGGTGGTGGTGAGTACATCACCTAATTGTGGCATTCGTTAGTCCGCACACACCAGTCTGTCCAGTAGGCTTTTGCAAGTTTTCAAGGGAAATAGGTTGATGCTTTTAAAAAGTCAGTTCATTGGTGTGAATGTTTGCTGTTTCTGTTCCTCATGCTAGGTAATTTAGTGGATCACATGCTGATGGGCTTGGCATACCCAAATGAAGCTATAAAGGCTGCTGTCTGCTACTTGTATGGCAAGCTGTACTCCTCTCCTGTTGGCACAGAGCGGCTCTCAGCACACTTCAAGGAGAGGCTGTGTGGTCTCTTCTTGAAGGCCTTGGGGTGTGCGCAGACGAAGGAGCTGCAGGTTAATTGTTTGGGTAAGGCGTTGCTGAGGGAAACTGCAAGGTGTGAGGGAAGGCTCAGAATGAGGAGGAAATCCTTGGGTGGTGTAGATGCTCTGATGTCAGTTGTTCCCCAGAATGCTTGTCTGAAGCATTCGAGCCTTTCTGTTACTTCATAGCAATCAAAAAAGCCCAGACCTGCTGCTGAGCTCCCCCAAGCCCCATGTTTGCTTAGCACTGACTGATCTTCAAAGTCTCTTCAGAGCTTGCACTGTGGCCTGGCCTGTCTCAAGGGGATGCTGTCATCCTAGGAACAGACCACCCCTCGTGTCTGAGTGTAAACACTATGCATAGACAGGTAGGTTTTGTAGAGCAGTGGCATGGAGTCTGACAAATATGGCCTTCATATGTGGGGCATCATGTTATTTAGCCTAGAAAGCTAATGTGGAAGTGGTGCTTTCTTGCATTTATGCTTCCAACTGCACTTATCAACTGTTGCTGGGAGCACAATTTTGGCCTTTCTGACGTTGTGTGCTTGTAAACCATCCAGGGAATTCCTTTTTCTTGTAGGATATAAGCAGGAACTGGATTGCTCCTCAGATCATCTACTCAGCTACTAGAAATGGATCATGATTCCTTTGAAAGTAGAATTCTATAGCTCAGACGATACCTCTTGTGAATTTGTACTGACATGTACTGATGACTTGCATCAATACCTGTAGCAGTGCTCTATACTTCTGTACTGAAGGCTTTTTTTTAATGTGTGGATATCCCTTAGCTAAACACAGCTGTTTCAGCAAGAGCCTGTGAAAGTAGAAGGGGAAGATAAATGCCAGTTCTCTAGGAAGTAGTCCAGGGAAAATGTCTAGTTATTGTTGGGTCACTGGTTGTAGCCTGGAGAAAAATGCAGGGCAAGAGCTCTCCCAAGAAACAGTTTGGAGGCTGGGTACTGGAGAACAGAAAAGGGTTTGAGTAGGGTGCTCCTGAAATCACATACCTGTACACACGTATGCCTCTGAGAAGGAACAGGGAGCATCAGACTCAGCAAAAAGCATCAGCAACAAGGGCTTGCAAGACATGGGGCTCATGGCAGTATCTGGGGACACAGCGAGAAGAAGCTCCCTAAACTGGAGGCAAGGGTCTTTGTTAGGAGTGCAGGAAAGGGGAGGAATTTGGTGACAAGTCTTGGGCTGTAAATACTCCAGTGTTAATATAACGCTGCTGTGTCCAGTGTGGTGCTCATTCTTGCTCCCCCTTTTGCAGGTTTGCTAAAGGAGCTGCTGAAATCTGACCATTTTGTATCCATTCTTATGAATAATTCAAGGACAGAGGAGGAGTCTGAGAACCCCGACTTTTTAGAAGGGGAACATCCACTGCCGCTTGTTCTCAAAAAGGTGATCGCTGAAGTGGTAGTGAATTGTTGGTAGATGTAAAGACTTTTCTGATCTGTATTGAAGCTTTATCTGAGGTATTTGAGTATACTGGCACCAACACCAGCAATAGAGGCTGCAGTGGGAAATGGGGGCACACCCACAGATCACCTCATTGTTCATTCCTGCATCCTGGAGGGAGGAAATCTTACTCCTGGCCTCAGCTGATTTTACTCACTCACACTTGAGGTCTGATACAGCACTTGTAGTGCCAGCATGATGAAGCGTGGGAGAGAGCTATTCTTACTCATAATCTTCCCTGTTGTGGTTTTCACTTTGCATTTTTTGAGTGTATTTGGTCCAGTGTTTTATCTTGCCTTAGCAAGTTTATTCTGTGAAATACATACCAAAAGAGAGATCTTCATTTACATTTTAAATTTTAAAACGCAGAGGAAGCTGTTTCCTACTTGCATCTACATAGTTGACTCCCTCTCTCCTTTTGACTTTTGTTTCTCAACAGCTTTTATTGACCAGAGATGAGGTTTTACAGGCAGCAAGTGCTCACTGTGTGGCTGCAGTGCTGGTTCACTCGCCCAGCAGATATGCTCCTCCTTTTATCCATGCGGATGTCCCAGGTGAAGAAATGGGGTAGCATCTTATTGTTCATCTCCCAATATCAAAGCAGTCCCTGGCTGTTTGTTTTAGGAATTGCTCTGGTTCTGTGAAATCCGCTCATGGCATAATGTGTGCTGTGACCATTTTGTACCAGTAAATGTGATTTTAGGAATGGGAGAGTAAGTTTTCAACTGGAAGTGTAAGAGCAGGTGTCAGCTGTCAGAGTGAAGTTTCCACATCAAGAATTCAAATGAGTCCTTGAGGTCAAGGTCCCTCTTGCAGTATAGGTACAAAGCCTAAACGGATTTGAGTTCAGTCTTAATCCACTAAATGTTGTAAATTTGCACAGAATTTGGTCTAGGATTTAGCTTTTGAATCCAGCTATGGGAGATGGTTTATTACTTCTCTGTAATCCCGAAAGACAGAAATGCTTTCATGTTACGAGTTCTTCGGGAGATGTGAAAAAAAGACTACTGCATCACTAGTAAAGCTTGCTTTGTGGCTTTTCATTTGTGCCAAAGGCTGGAGCCGCAATTCAGCTCCTGCCTGCTGAGTTTGTGCTGGGAAGACATCTGCCTGTGGGACTCTGCTCTCCAGTCACCTTGTTTTGAAAACTGGCATACCCCTAAGCGTCCACTCCGTTCTCCATTCCTGCTATTTTATGACACAACCATTCCCCCTGTGGCTGTTGCTGTGCTTCCTTGTTTCCTTCTCCTTCCTCTGCTCTGCTCCAGGAGCAGCTGTGCCATGCGGCGAGCCGGCTGCCTCTTACCAGTGTGACCTTACTTGTGTGTGTGTTTGCAGAATTCCTGTTTGAGTGTCTCTCGTGCAACAGTGAAATTCTCATCTGGTCAGTGTATTGCTGCCTGCTCCTCCTGACTGAAGAGCGCCTTTTCTTCTCGAAGTGTCACACAGTCTATGGTGAGTCATCGATGTTTCTGACAGAGTGACTTCAGTAATACTGTGGGCATTTTTTGTGCCTCTAGTTGAATTTCAATGCTTCACACAAAACCGCAGTCAGGATAGAAAAGGTCTGGAAACTAGTACCTATCAGGCATGTTTGTGATGTCCAACATGTTTGTGATGTCTAACATAGCTTGGATTTACAGTGTCACTGTTCTAATGAGTTCCTGATGAGTCTCTATCCATTAGAATAACCAGTTATCATGACTGACACTACCTGAGTTACTATTAAGTGTTTCTGTGGACACGCCAAGAGTGGATTTAAGAAGAAGGGCCAAATTCCCTCTCTTTTTGCGGACTTTCCTCTATCAGTGGAGGCTGGGCCTATTATAATGGATGGGAGTGAACATGATGTATTGGGCAGTTGTTTGTGTCAGTGGTTCAGAAGAATAATTGTTCAAATCTTCCTTTCTTTTAAAAATTCATTTTGCTTCCATCCTGGAATCTTGAGTATTAAATGTCCTTTGTGGCTTCTCTTGAACATGTGCAGGCATTGAGTCTCTGATGAGGAGTCTCCAAGACATCCTGCAGCTGAACAATGTGGAGTTGCACAAGCAAGGGCTCCTGCTCTTCACTGAAATACTGAAACGGTAAGGGAGTGCCCCCACCAGCCTTGCCCAGGCAGTTTGGTGCCTCAAAATATAGGCTGTGGTGCTTTTGCTTTTTAAGTTTTTTGTCTGAAACCAAATATCTACACCCTGAGAGCCTTTGTGTTTGAAAGATGTTGCTGAACAAATGCATCTCCCTTATTCTTGTGAAGAAGGGCCTGATGGTTGCTTCAGAACCTCCCAGCTTGTCTTTGTGCATGCATCCGCCGGTATATCTGTCTCTTCCTGCTTCCTTCCCAGTCTGGGGGGTGAAATCTCCTTTCCAGCTGTAGATGGAGCAGGGGGGAAGGCGAGGAAAGTCCAGGCGTATGTGAGCAGGCCAGCTTCTGCTAAGTGTGCCTCTGTGACAAAACCGAGCATGCAAATTCCCTGACTTCTAGTCCTGTGTCTTTGATCTGAGCTAAACTGAAACAGCAAAAACAAATTCCAGGCTGAAATATTAATGTCTTCTGTCACTTTTTTTCCTCTTGTTTTCTGCTAAGGAATAACACACCCAGGCTTGTTTTTCTTCTGTGCTTCCTGTTCTTGCCTCTATGATCTTGCTCCCGTCCTGTCATGCTAGTGACAGTCTTGTTTTTGCCACTTAGTTCCCCCAAGAGAGCCCTTGAGCTGAATTTTAGAAATGTCACAGTCAATTTTGTAGCAAGTAGCAGGGTAAAAAGGAGAAGGAAAAGCAGCAGTGCTAGAACAGTGTGATGATGCCAGTGTGGGATCTGTCAAAAAGAGAAACCACGATGTGGGAAACACTAATTACAGCATTTATGCTTGTAAAACAAAGAGAACACTCTGTGCAATTACTCTCATTTTCTAGCACACACATTCTGTTTCTCTGAGCTTTGCCTTAGGAAGGATGTTTTATTTAAAACTGTCTTATAGTGGGGAAAGAGGTCTCATCCTGGAACCTCTCCTCTTAGTTTTTCCTTGCAGCTGGACTCTTCTTTTGTAAACGAGCCCCACACTCTGGTGTTGTCCAAGCAGGACATACTGCTCCGCTTGGCAGTGTGTCAGGAATGGTGGGCAGCTCTCCCTGCAGTGCCCCTTGTCTCTCCCAGCACAACCATGTGGACAGGCACAATTTGGGGCCCAAAGATGAGAGGCTGCAGGAAGCTGCGAGAGTGCCATCCTTCACACCTTTCTCCCAGGTCCCGAAGACATCGTAATGCACCATATTGCAAGTGGGTTTGTGCCTCTTGAGTGAGTCAGCAATACTCCTCCATCCCTCCCTGCATGAGTCAGTGAACACTTTTTTTTTTCTCTGATGTGCTTTACTTCAGAAGGCCAGCGATTAAAGAAGGGAAATACAGAGGATTAATAGAATTATGGTATAAGTAGAAACAATTTGGGAGTTCAGCACATCACTTATGGCTTAGGCCAGAGGCTGCTCCAGGTGCCTGAGTTCCACAAGGCCCTTTCCTTGCCTTGCCCACCTTGCAGCTTTTTCTCACAGCAGAATGTGAAGTGACTGCCAGGCTGGGTTTAATCCCACTGAGTGACTAAAAAGCGTGGTTCTGCCTCTGTTCACTTTTTGCCCTCTAGTTGGGCTACCAGTGTAATTTCTGCTGAAATTCATTTTACTTTCCCATTTGTGCACGGGAGCATGTGCTCCTGGCTTGCTATAGTCAGGCATGTCTGTGAAAACTGAATAACAGGGAATACTTTTGGCTCCCAAGTCTGGCTCCTGTCATGCTGTGCTGTTTTTCTTGTTTCACTTTGGAGAGGCCCTCTGGCAGGCTGTTAGTGCCTCTTGTCCACATGTAGCTGCCTGTCTTCCCCCTGTGTTCCCGACTGTACCTGACTTGCCAGGAGCCAAATGAACACAGTCTGCCATTTACACAACTCTGCCCAGTAGTGCGATTAGCGGCTTGTCATCCCTCCATGCTCTCCTGCTAAATGCTCAAAGGTATCAGGCCACAAGGTGATCAGATGACCAAAATGTTCCCTATCAAGAAGAACTGTTGAAACAGTTGGATTATGTTTATTTTCCTGATTTCTTTTCAAGTTCAAGAAAGTCCCTGTCCTTCTGGCAGCATCTGGCATTAAGAAGTGCTATAGGACTGTGAGACAAGCTATTCTTATGGCATCACCCTTGTTCTACGATGGTGACGTTTGCCAGATGAATTGCCAGATGAACCTGCAAATGCCAGAGCAGATGGCCTCAGCATCAAGTCCTATGCAGAGAGATCACTGTATTTGGAAAAGCCTGTTTTTGTTGTGCTTTTCATGTCAGCGTTCACTGGTGCAGTCACACAGTTACGCAGGCTGTGGGTTTTTTTCATCATAGTAGGGCTCCAGACCTGCTGAAGTTCACTCTCTGTAGCAAACCCTCTACCTGCTCAAGTTTGAGACTACCTCCTTGAGAGCAGCTGGCTCTGAATACTGAAAAACATGGCTGGAACCACATGGCTCAGCTGTCCATTTGGTGGAATGAGGAGGGGGCCATACAGTTACTTAACTCTGACAATATTATCCTTGCTTACTCTGTTTCCTCTTCACAGGCAGCCAGTGGAAATCAAATTATTCACAAACCGAGGTGTATGTATAGAAGCCATTGATGTTTTGATGGAGACAGTGAACTGCCCCGTGCTCGAGTTGGTGGTGGAGGCTGTGAGAGCTGTGGCAGCTTTCCTGAGGTAGGCAGGGAAGAATTTGCAGGCTTTTCTTCAGATAGATCTGTTGGTACTGCATTGGTCTCTGCGGTTCCCCTGTGGCTGTGTGGGTGAGTGCGCTCTGCAGTGGGACTTCTGGCTGTGACAGGCGTGGGCACAGCAGAGCTGGCTTCCCACCCGCCTCAAAGCACTGCCAGGGCAATGAAGCTGTGGTGGGCAGCAAGATGCTGCAGCAAGGACCTGGCGTCCCAAGCAGGCTCATACTGCGGCTGTGGTGGCTTTGCCACTCTGTGCCCCATCTGGATACATAAGAGCAAGCTAAGATGTGCACAGGCATGTCCTTCCTGGCTGTGGTGGGAGCGGACAGTGAGTGCAGTGAGGGTGTGTTTGGGCACACATCTGGATGAAGGCATTTTTCAGATATTGTAACCTTAGTGTGCTGTGCTGGAGAGAAGTGGCAATGGCACGGTGCTGTCAGAAGAGCAGTTATTTCTGCTGGTATTGCCTTCCCAGGTGCAATTTCCCCAGCAGGGAATGTAGATGTTGTCTTTCTCTCTGCTTGTTCAGGAAGGACCATCTGAGCTCCCCTCCAGTCCCATATGGAGAGCTGCAGAAGCTGCTGGAGGCAATGCTGAAGCGATGTGCTGACTTCTCCCCACCACAGAGTAGCAAGAGGCGTGCAGTAAGTCAAAAGTTGTTGTTTCTTGTTGGTAGGACCAAGAAGGACAGGGATGATCCTCCTAGTGTGCTATGTGGATGTTGTATATATGTTTTCTCCCCTTACCCTATGGCTTTGGGTTCTCTGGTGTTTCTTTTGATCCTCATGCCTTGAGATGGTGTCTTTGTCTCTGGAGTAGCTGAAGATCGATGCTTTTGAATGTTGTCTTTCTAAATCAGTGAAGATTTGGGGGCACCACTTGAGTGTGCTGCTCTGTTTGTGTGTCCAACACTCCAAGGTCATTTGAACTTCCCCTTCTTCAGGTCCCCACTTTGTAGGCTGTTTTGGTCACACTATTTTTTTGGCAATGAAGATCTCTTGCTATGCCGTTAGACCAAGAGGGTGACCATATATGCACTGTGATGCCTGAGCAAAGGAGCTGTTAGCCATTCTTCAAACTGCAAATCCTGTCCTGTTCCTGGAATATGCAGTTACTGTGATGTGCTGCTGGGACCTACACACCTCTGAGGAGAGCCCCCATTACAGGTGGCTTGTGAAGAGGCAAGGAGTGAACCTTCTTGCTCTAGGCTCAGGGCCATGTATGTTTAGATCACATGTCTGCAGTGGCAAGAGCATCTTGCTGGAGCACCAGAGCTCCAAATGCTTGCTGAACTATCTTTAGGCCCAAATTATGTGGTACCAGGTGTCTGTCTTGTCTGCCTGGAAAAAACAGAACTGCTTTCTGCCCCACAGGCAGATGTTGGTCAGTCTGTTTGCAAACACAAAGAGCTTGGTGTCCCATTCAGAATAAGGAGTTTTACAGGAAGGAAATTAGGCAGATAGGAAGGACATCCAGGCTTTTTTTAATGGGAGAAAATGGGAAATTCTTGTACTTGTATGAAGGTGTCTCAAGTGGGGAAAGAGAAGGAGCTCTGAACTGCCAGGCACCAATGTGTCACTGTGTCCTTCTCTGGTAGCATTCAGAGAAGACCACCACAATATGTTAAGGTTTAAAGGTAGACTTTTAATTCCAAGTGGGTCCCGGTTTGGGCAAATTATTAGCTCTAGCTAGGATGCTATGTGGGAACAAGAGCTAGCACATGGATAGTTGCTTACAAATCTGAGCCCAAGTAAAGAACTTCTAAGATTTCAGTGCTGAGCAGGGAGAGGAACTGTTCAGTGTTGTCTGGCAAGTAACTGGAAGAAACAACTTTAAAAAAAAATATTGAGTTTTCCCAGAAAGGTGTGAAGCTCCATTTGCTGAGCCATTTAAAACTCAGATTAGATTAAGCCATGCCAATAGAGACTGTAAAGATGGGACAGTGCAGAACTAGTAGCTCTGCAACTCTGTCTTGCCTAGGAAGAGCACAAAAGCTCTCTAACTCTGACGTCCCTGGGAAAGCACAATAATAAAAAAGCAAGTTTGTGAAATAAGTGAGTGAAAGGAAATCTGTTGTTCCTCCTGCTGCTGGTATCTGAGAAGAAAGCAATTTTTCCAACAGTGAGCATAAGATTTTGAAAGCTTCTCTCTTTTGACAGGGTGATCTCCTATTCTCAGTGTCTCAGAGTCACCCAGCAAACATAAATCTTGGCAGAGTTCCTCAGAGACAGGGCCAGTTATTACTCAACACCCTGGAAAGTTTCAGAAATGCTTGCAGGTGAGGACAAGTCAGGGGGCTGGAGGGGTGGGTGTTGTGTGTGTCCATGTCCATCCATCCTTCTGTCCTTGTAACTGAGTTCCTCTACCCAACCCCATCACTAAAATGCCACAGGTGAATTCAATGCATGGCGCTTGTCGGTGAAACAACAGGAGGAGGGATATGTAGTGATAGTGAAAATTTTGTGACACCTATGTGTGTCTCCCAAGAAATTTGCCTGGGACCCACCAGTTTATTTCACGTCTTTGGCCTTGGAGGAACTGCTTGAAGATTAGCCAAAACTGGTGACAATGTAAGGTTGGACGGTACATGTGAAGCCATATTCCTGTGCCCGAGGCATGTAGTCTCACTGCTGGAAGGGATTAACCATTGAACAAATGTGCATCTGCTCCAGGTGCTGGCCTTGGATTTTTTCATGTTTTGACCTGTTAGTGCAAGTGGGTTTATAGGCACCAACCTTTCCTGTTTTGCTGGATGAGAGCTCTCTCCCACCCTTAGCTGCACAGCCGACGGTGGTAGGTGAGTTTGTGTATGAATCTGAACCTGTTGTTAGGGCAGTCCGGCCAACTGAGTTATTTTGCCCTCCATCACTTGCATCTGGCTTGGTTGAGGTAACTCAGTCAAAAGCAAGTGTCCCTGTCTGCACTGACACAGTGTCTTGGAGTGGTGTTAGAGGGCTCTCAGGTTCTGTGATGGTTTTTACCTCAGCTGAATGGTCCCCTGGCTGATTTTCGTGAGGTTTGCTGTGTTGTGCTCTAGGCGCTCTGGCTGGGCTGAGAACCTGTAGTCTTACTACACTAGGGCTTCCCACAGCAGATTCTTTATTCACAGAAGCTGGATCTTGCTTTCCCAATTTGTGCTGCTGTGCAACATTGCTGACTTTTAATACCTTCACTGAAGAGGTAACTATGTGTGATTGCCAGATTCCTGTGTTTCCAGCCCATCAAGTTTTTGTGAGATCTTTAATAGTTAAAGTTGTTGTGGAAATGTAGTATCTACTGACTTCCTTTACAGAGTGAGGAGGATTCCTCTCTCCTCTGGTATCCACTGTGTGTTTGTAGGCTAGCAGTGGAATTCCAGAGTGACCCCATGGCCCAGGAGAATGCTTTCACTGCCCCCAACTCTGAAAGCAAGGACACGCTGAGCAACTTCTCTGAGTTCCTGTTGAGGATTTGTGACAGTCTCTGCATCCCTGTGGTCATGGTAAGATTTATTTTGAACTTGGTCTCCTCCTTGGGTACCTGGAAAGGTGCTTTCAAGCACCAAGAGTAGGTTGCACAAGCTTTTTGTTTGTTTGTTTGTGAAGAGAGTGTACAGGGTAACCCAAGAACAGCTGTGGCATTTGCCACCTCTCCAGAGCCAAATGTGTCATTATATAGTTCATGCAAAATGGGAGTGTACTGTCTCAGAGGGTGGAGAAATTCATAAAGCTTCCATGTAGGTGGCAGTGTCTTCAGACAGTTCAGTCTCCATAGTTTACCTGCCATGCTGTCTAATCCATGGCAGCTCTGGATGGTGTCTAAAACTAAAAGTGCCTGAACTGTTGTTTCCCCTTCTGCTACTTTTTCAAAACTTGCTTGTGTCCCAGAAAGCAGTGGTATTTTGCACCTGCAATTCCATTTTCATGCTTCTTTCCAGAGGGTATTGAGGAGGCTGCCCAGGCTACACAGCAAGGGCAGTACTAAGCATTGTGCCTTAGTAAGGCCAGGGACATGGTTTAAAAAACAGCTGTGGTGAGTCACATGTGCTTTAGTGCTTCATACAGACCTGTCACTAAGGCACTTCGAGCAGAACTGTCAAAGTAATGGGACTTTTGGGTTCTATACATTGAGTAAATTTTGCCTGTGCTTTGCCACAGGCTCAGGTGTATGGGTTCTTGCAGTTGTCGGGAGCTTGAAGATGTTTTATTTTGTGTTTTCTTCACCAGTCTCTTGTTGGGCAGCTGCAGCGGCATTGCTGTTCTACTCCCTGAAGGAAGGGTGCAGCACATGTCCAGTTTAGCAAAACTGGCGTCAGTGTGCTATTTCTTGCTCATTGAGCTTGGGTAAAAATTAATGGACTGTGAGAAAATTGTCCAGTGACCTTCCACGAGAGTGAGTTGAGTCATTCTGTTCTAAACAGTTTCAGGCTGAACTCTGTAGAGAGCTTAAACACCTGTGTTTGCCACTACTCAAAAAAGTGCTGAAGCACAGATGTGTTACTGAAGTCAGCTGCACGTAAGCATATGTCTGGTGTCATACACCGCGCTGGAGAATTAACCCACCAGACCTGTAAGAGCAGTTTACACCCAGGGTAACACGGGCAGTAATGTCCATGGCCGTGCATTAGGGCCCGGCTGGTTGCCAACTGAAATCAGGACGAAGCTTCTTGTTTGATATCGTGTCTTGCAGAGTTAGTAGCACAGCTCATCACGTTGACTGAGGGGAGCATTAGTCGCTTTCAAAGTGCTCTGTAGGCCTGTGGACTTGCTGCAAGGCGTTTTGGTAGAAGAACGGTTACTCCATTTATTTGGATTTAGAAATCTAACTTTCTGGGCGGGCAGGAGGCAGGAAGAAAGCTGCTGCTTTCTGTGTTTATTGCATGTCACACACCTGATCTTTTCTTCTTTCCACAGAACTACCTGGAAAGGGCTGTCAGCCCATCAATGATGGAGATTTTCATCTCAACACTTAACACCCTCTTTACAGTGGTGCCAAACATGCGAAATAAGTTCTCCAAAAAGCTGGGTATGGGGGTAGCGTGGGATCGTGTTTTCTGTGCTCTTAACTAAACTGATGGAACTTGCTGCTACTGCATATTGCTGAGGCAATGAGCATAACGAGACTTTATGTGGAGGATTATATTACATGTTTATATGAGTAAGAATAGAGTGTGCAGTCATGTTCAGCAGGATGAAGAATTTATTTGGTCTAGCAATGGTGATGGGACAGATTTTATTTTAGATAAATAGGTTGCATCAGCTTTACTCTTTCTTCTGGAATATTCAGAATTGGCCTTTCCTGTAGACAGGGATTATGCTGGAATTGGTGGTGGGATTTTACTCTGGAGAAATCCTGTTTACTCTGTGTGTTCCTTACTCTTTGCACATCAGAGAGGTGTTGTATGGAATTCCTCTATTCTAAACATGCAAAGCTGCCGAATCTTCCCTTCTACTTCTGAGAAGACAAACGAATCTCTGCTCCAAACCAAATTCTGAGCATTGGGAGAGAAGGCCTAACAAACATGTTCTTACTGATATGGCCTGCCCTGTTCCCCAGGCTTGTGTGGAGATGTGCGGGGATGGTTATGGGACCTGCCTACTCTTCCCTTATCATACATGTTCTGTGCTCCTTTGTCATTTCTGTCTTGCTTTCTTTCTAGCATCCTCCTCCTTCATTCGACTGACACTGGAGCTGAAGGCCAGATTTTGCTCCATACAAAGGTATCGTGATGTATGTATTATGACTAAAAAAATTCCAGATGGGAAAGCAGATCATGCCTTATCTAAAGCACCTGATTAAGCAAGATGGGAGGCTGAAAGACTCCAGAGTGGTTGAAGTCTTACTGCAAAATGTAAACGGCAACTGAGAATGGAAAAGCTGGATGTGGGAGAAAGGAGAAGCAGTCGGGTAGGGGGCGGTTGGATTTACACAGCGGTGTGAGAATTCTGTGCTTCGTCGTGAGCTGTGCAGATAGAGATAAAACAGCCTGACTTTGGAGTAGCCAAGTCAGTGGGTGTTTCGAAAAGAAGTAACGGTAGCATCAGTTCCATCTCAGCTCTGGCTGCCTAGGCACACATTACCACTATATTTTTTCCTTGTGGTGTGATAATGTATAAGAAATGGGAGGGAGAAGTAAAACTTCAGCAGCAGATATTGCAAAGGGTCTTGTGTAGCAGAGGCTATGATTTCTAGGGTGAGGAGCACTTGGAGAGACTCTCTGTGTGTCTGCAGAGATGTTTTACCTTCTCTTTCCTGTGACTGCATCTCATTAAAAGGGTAAACAAAATACGTGTCACCCCTAGTCCAGGTTACCGCTGTGGAAATTAGAGGATCTTTGTGCCTGTGAATGGCGGGGTGGGAAGTGAAGGCTCTGAATAGTGTGGGGCACCAAAGATGGTGTGTTACAGTGCAAAGATGTTTGGTTATGTCCTATTCTGCAAGGAGAGCAATTGGAGAGAGAGAAAAATATCTGGAAATAGGTCTGTTCTCACCCTTTTAGTTAACGTTTTGACATTCTTCGTTGTTCATCCCTGGAAACACCGTTGCTCCAAAATCTCCTTACTGGTGTTTGCCAGTGGAATCGGCTATCAGGAGCCATCCCCAAACACCTCCCATTCTCTGCAGTGTTATGTGAATACAGGGTGTGATGATTGTAAGAGTACCCCACTGTATTCATATTGTCCCAAAGTATGTGAACACGTTCGCTGGCATCACCGCTATTGCACCCACCACATCTGTGAGCTGAGTGTCCTCTGGGAACTCATCATTTGCCTGGAAACCCAGGTGGGGTCCTGGAGTCTTCTTGTGACAGGGAGGGTGCTTGTATGTGACCATTCAGTAAATCAGTGTTCTGGCAGACAGTGTGTGATACTAGAAGTGGGAGGAGGATGTTTCTGGCCTTCTTCACTGTATCTTTCTGCTCTTCTTCACAGTAACCCTGCCTTGAATCAGGCCTGTTCCAGCTTCCTCTGCAGCTTGTGCCTGAGCCTTTACTCTGCCACAGAGAAGGAGAGAACTTCTGCTCAGGAGGGCAAGTTCAGGGAAAGAGACAAATTGCTTCGTTTAGATTGAAGCTCTGCCACCTTCCATTTAGGCAATAGGTGCAAAAAAAAAAGTGGGGGGGGGGGGAGTGCAGAGAAAGGAGGATGGAAGGGACACGCATACATAAGCTCTATTTAGAATTTTTTTCCACTTTTTGTTTAAGCTGGTCCAGTGAGGAGATAACACTTAGATAATGCCTTTTGAAGAGTTTGAAGTCCTACCTGGATGAATGTGTTTCTTCTGCCTGTGGTTTTGTTTACATGGTGACATTTATTAGCACAAATGTGCATAGCTTAATTGAAACAATATTACTTGCCACAGCCCCTCATATCTGCAGATTAAAGTCATTATTTCCTCTGGCATACTCTACAAAGCTTCCTGTCTATCCTGTAACTTTCCATCATAATTAAGTCCCAAATAAACGAGATGAAAGTTTCCACATCACAAAAGCCACTTTTCCCACAGGCAGTGGTTGGTCACCATACAGGCAGCATCAGCAAAGAGCTCCGAACCTCAAACAGAAGCGTTTTCTCATCCTCAAAGCTCTATTAGATCAGGTCTCACACCTTTGTTCATGCCAAGTTGTAGAGGTGTGCTGACTCCTTGCAGACAGTGGGGTAGTAGGTTGACTTTGATATTTCTTACATCAGGAGCTTCCCTGATGTAATATGCTTGAGTTAGGGCAGGCAGATGCTTCTGTCCCCCTGTTCCATTCTGCTTTGATGTACATATTCCTCATCACTGCCTGCCTGCTCATATTAGTTTTATTTCTAGAGCAAGAGATGTCTGAGCTCCTGCAAAAGGGTCTGCCTCAATTAAACTACACCGTTGCTGAAAGCCTTCTCCTCCTAGCTGAAACCCCTGAGCCTTTCCCTTTGGATCAGTCTCTCTCCAGCCACCAGCACTGCTTTGTACTCCTCTTGTACTTTGCCTACACCCATGGCGACAGGTGAGCCGAGAATATACAAGGCAAGTGGTTCTGTGGCCATTACATACCATGTACTAGTGGGTAAGGCATGTCTAATGTTATTGTTTCCACTCCAATCTCCTTGGATGCAGGTTTGTCCCAGAAGCAGAATTATTTTTAGCCATAAGAAATTTCCTCCTGTCGGCACAGGACCATGGAGACTGTCCTGCTCCATACATACTCAGAGCTGCGCTTTACCTCCTTGCTGCCTGTCAGGACAAAGGCAGAGCCCTGGACTTGGTAAAAGAAGATTTAATTCCTACCTCTTGTTGAAGCTAAGGTTTCTCCCCACTCCCATCAGCCCTCTTGCAGAAAGTATTTTGACTTAAGCGGCGAGTGGTGAATGAGTAAAGAGTGTACAGTGCATCTACACTCTGGAAAGTTAACTGTGAAAATCCACTAGGGAATATAGATTTGACTGAATAAACTTGTGTATGTGTGGGAAGTGTAAATGCGTTGGTTAGGCTGTGAATTCACATGTGAAATAGAATAAATTTCGTAGGTTCAATCCCCTGAACACATCCACAGCCCCTGCAGCAGGCTTTCTAGTGTTCCCATATGGCTCTTTGCTGCTGCTGCACAGCTCTTTGAGCACTGTGTAAAGCCCACAAAATTTTTTAGTCTTTGTGATGCAAATGGGCTTCACAAAGTGATGCTTAACTGATATATTTGATTGTCTATTTAAAAGGCAGTGTGACTGTTTCTCACAGTAAACTCTCATCACTTCAGCTTTTGGATATTCATTATCTAGTGATTATTTTTTTCTCTCTCCCCCTTTCCCTCCTACACACTTATCAGAGGTCATCGTGTACCATAAGGAGGATCCTGGATAATCTTCCAGATCTGAGCTTGGTCTACGTCCATTGTCCTCTCCTGCTGAAATTCTTCCTGCGCTACCCTGAACTTATGGGGAGATTTGGACACCAAGTCCTCCAGCTCTGGTTTTCCTGGGGAGACTGCAAGCAAACTGAGACTGAAGAAGCTGGTTTGGGCATGTCTGATCAACTGAACAGTGTTAACCCATTACTTCCCCTTCTGAAGAGCAATTCCAGCGTTTTACTTATTTTACTGGTATGTGACTTTCACAAGGACAGCTATCGTGGCCCTGATTTTAGGGGGCTTTTTGGTTCTTAAAGCACTTGGTGCTGTTATGAGGTGAAGGATTCTGCTAGAAGGACCCATGTGTGTATACACAAACTTCCGCCTCCCAGGGAAGCCTGATATGGAAAATGGGACTGTGAACACGTGTTAGCTCTTCTCTGTCAACCATCCACTGTGACAGAGGGGGGTCTTTTGAGACGTGGCTAGGAAAGGATCTGAAGGGTACTGCTGATGCCTGCCCTTAAAACCCCCATTCCTTTCTCTATCCAGCTGGGTACTCTAGAATCTTCTATGGCAGCCTTTCAATAAGCTGTTTTGTTAATTTGGGAGCAATACTGTGCTACTGACAGATGAGAATGGTATGAGGAACAAAGAATTTTGAAAAAGCAGCCGGCAGAGAACAGGTCTTGATGGCGTGGCATTCTTTTTGCTTGGGGTTTTAATTTTGTTTGGTTTTAGCTGGAGAGTCTTGTGTAGATTTTTGCAATACTTTTGAGTTTTCAGGACTGCAAATAGCATGTTTTATTGCTCTTAAAAGATGAAATAAAAATCTTGCCTGTGCTAGAAAAAAAAACTCTCTAGTTCTGGGCCTTGAAGTAGCAGGACTAGTGTGTTTGCCTTTAGCTGGCATAGTGAGCTTCGTTAACCCACGTAATCATGACAGAATCCAGGTCCTGATGGCTGCTCAGAGGCCTTCTCTCGCTTCCACCTCTCCCACCCACCCTGTCACCCCTCCCCATCAGTGGCCACTTGTCCTGTGACTGTTCAGCCAATCACGTAGTAAATATTTGCTAACATTTCCACACCAGGACACGAGAGATTTGCTTGTAAGGGCAAAAGCTAAGGGCTGTGATGTTTCTTCTCCAGCTTGTTAGAGAAGCTGAGACAATGTGTCATTGAGAACAGAAACCCATGTCAGCAGGCAGTGGAGAAGCAAGGTTTGATTCTGAGTGGGCACCCATCACACATTACAGACTGTTCTTATATAAGAGTCTATAAAGTAAATTTTAATATCTCAGGTTACTGAAACAACTGACAGGAGGGCAGTTCTGCTCTCGCATAGGGCAGTTCTTTCACAGTCGGGGTGATATTGCAGAGTACGTAAAAACATCCAGGCATTTGATCCCGTTGCAGAACATCAGTAAAAGTGATCAATGAGGTGACATACCAGTGCAAATTACGAAGGAGAAGTGTCCCATGAGACTTTTCTACCCTCTTACCTTTGGCAGTAGTTGTGGAACCTATCACTCCATAAACTAAAGCAGATGTATACATCACAGGTCTATCAATAAGCAAAGGAGAAACAGTGTCTCCTTCCCTGAATGGTACAGCATTCCTGCTTTCCCTTTTCTGTGTTGCCATGTGCTCTTGCAGAAATAAATTAATTTAGCTCTGTCCCAGTCTTTAAAGTGAGCTGTGATAAATCACAGGCTTTGACAATTCACCTTTCAGTTGGGGAAGAGCATAATCAATCTGAATTTAGATGGGCTAATAAAACAGTGCAATATTCTGGGATAAATATACTGTCAGATGTAAACAAAACTTATGAGGTGAATAACCTCAGCCTGGGAATGCACTAGTGAAATGGAAAGGCCTCTGTATGGTACAGTGAAACAAAAGTGAATGTCCTTCCAAGGATGATTTATTTGTTTATGTGCCTTTAATAATTGTGTGGATTAGATAGGACAGATGGTTAGTGACTGCATCTGAGACCTTGAGCTCTTGAGTAGGAAGGAAGATGTTAACACAGTGATGTGTTTACCGGGACCAGGAAGGCTGTGGCCCTTAGTTAGTGCCATATTGAGCTGTTTATGTTCCTCTGATCAGGATCAGGATCATGCACTATCCCACTTGTCTTCTCCATGCTCCAGATCTGAGCCACTCTCTCAGAGAATGGAGATTGACTGATGTTAGATTACATTCCTGAATGTCACATGGAGCAGATCTATGTCAATGGAGCTGATTGTGCAGACAGCTCTCTGCCCCTTATTCCCGAAACTCTCAGATATGGGCAAGGATCAGGCTCAGAACTAGAGAGTTTTTTTTCTAGCACAGGCAACCTGTTCTTACTTCTTTCTCTGGGTATTGGATCCCACAGCCATTTCCATCATCCCTGTCTGGACGTATGATCACCGTGTGATAGGGGAAGGCAGCTGGAAAAGGCCATAGGCTGTCCTGGCAGGCTTGATTGCTGAGACCTGTTTTCTGTTTACCTCTTTCAGCTGTGCCATTTGCAATGCAGTAGCCAGGACTGCTGGGGGAGGAAAGGAAGGGGAGTGCTGACATCATACATGTTGAGACAATCATATTATGTCAGCACTACCAGGCATTTTCTGCCTCATCTTTATGGAACTGCATCTGTACGTGCTGTGCAGGTGAATTTCATGTCAAACACCTTAACGACAAAAGTATGCCCATATTAAGGCTACTGGCTGTGGGATTGAGCTCAGAGACTCCAGACAAGGCTCTGTAGCCAAAAAGCAGGCTCGTGGGCTGAATGCTCTGTACACGACTCTGCCATTTTCTGTGACTGAGTGATTGCTTGTCTGGTCTGTGTTCCTTTCATGAAGTTTAGCTGTTATGTTGCTACTGCAGATAGATACAAGGCTGCCAGCCTTTTGAAAATTAGTAACTATGGCCTGACTCATAAGCTTGATTTTAGGTAAGTGTTTTTAATATACAACCTGATTTTTCAAAACAAGAAGGAGAGTGGAACTGCTGGTGGCTCTGTGCTATGGGAAACAGGGCCCTGGCTTTAGGATCTCACTTGTCCGAGACCTGACCCTTAGATGTATTAATATGTTACCCCTACGCTTGCGTGCTGGATGGGAGTTATATAGCCAAATGCATTCTTTAAACAGGATATTATTCAGAGGTTCTTATCAGATGAGAGTCTGTCTGCTTTATTCAGTTCTCTGTTTAATCAGGACATACTTAATCTGAACAGTGCTTTATTAGACTGTTTCCCAAGGCACCAGATTAGCATAATGGTATTAAATAGCAGTGACTTCTGCCTAATCAGGGCAGAAAGGTAATGTGTGTGTTTCTTCCCTCACAGGACCTGGTGTGCTCAAGCTCTGTGGAGGTGGCTTGGAAGGTGTTGATGACTCTAAGGATCTTCCTGGAAAGAAATGAAGATGTCCTTGTCTGTGATCTCCTCCGGAGTCAGTTCCTGCAGATTCTGCAGCAGCTGCTGGTCAAGAGCAGCTCAGCTTCCTTACAAGGTGACTCTCCTCTGTGAATTGATCTTTCTGTAAGATCAGCTAGCAAGGTAGATGGCTGAAGGGATGCAGTCTGGAATAAAGTGGTTTTGAACTGCTGATGTGGCTTCAGTACTTACCTGCATGAGGAAATTTATGGACAGAACTGTGCTGATTTAGTTTCCTTCTGCAGAGATTTTTGTTTTCAAGTGAGATAGTCTTTTTCTGATTTAGGTTGTTCTGGCTTCGAACTGTGATTGTTAAACCTTGGCAAGATTTTCTTACATTGTCATAAATGTTCAAGTAGAGAGCTGTGGTGGTAAATCTCCCAGCTTGAACAGGAGCTCAACTGGTGACTGAAAGACATCCTCCTTTTTGCCTCTTCTCTGTGCAAAACAGCTTGGTGTGCCTGAGTACACTTGTTTCCCAGGACACAGGGACCGGAAGCAGAGATTGTTTGAATCATTCATGATATTGATGTCCAAACAAGAACTGTGTTGTCATCAGATCTCATAATTCCATTAAATCTCTCAGATTTAGCAGGGTTGTGACCGGGGAAAATCCCTCTGTTTTCCATACTAGCCTTGGCTGTGGATTTGGGACTGTTGTCCCATTGTGCACTGAAAAAGGGAGCAGTACTAGCATGTCCTTGGCTCCCGTAGGATAGGGGTCCAGCACAGCTTCTGCTTGTTCCCGAGGGGGCCGCTGACACCTGTAACAGCCCCCCTCTGGAGTGTTTTGCTGTGCAGCAGTTGGGGTGGAAGCATCAAGAGGGAAAGTTTTTTTGCCTGACCTCCAGCAAAGTCAGTAGGCTGGAGAAGACGGTGGGTTGAAAGCAGAAGCATGGTAGAGCAGGAGGCTACAAGCTTGTGGTTAAAGAAGGCAATGTTGACATCTATCAGATCAGATCTTGTTTGGAGAACTATACACATTTGGAGTTGTGGTGTCCCTCTTTCCCTGATCTGGGGGTGCCAGGGGCTGTGGGAGGTAAATTGCCCATTTCCTGTTGTGGGAGTCAGACCTGTTCCTCCAAACCACTGGTGTTGGAGACAGGATGCTGGGCTAGGGGGCTTTTGCAAGGTTAGAACACTTCTGCTTCTGCTGTGTCTAATAGCCCCAGCTCCTCCTCATGCTGCATCTTGAACTCGTTAGCTAAGTTACTGGCAACCCCATCCAGAAAGCCAAGCAGCAGATGTGCTCCAGAGACACGAATTGCTTGTCTCCCAGCACACAGGATGTTCTCTGTGAGGTCTGTGGCAGATAAGTCCAGGGGATCTGCATCCCTGTTCAAACAGTAGCCTGCTGTTAGACAGCAAGAAGGCCCAACAGTGGGGCTCCTTCAAGAATATGGTGGCATTACAGACACCAGTAAATGTTTCCTCCTCCAAAGTGAAAACTCCTGCACCTTTGTGAAGACATTTTTTGGAGGCGATAGTTGCTTGCTGTAGGTGTGGCTGTATACAGTGCAAAATCTTTACCTGTTTACAGCACTGCAGGAGTGAACACACTAAGGAGGTGGTTGCCCTGGGGATTTGGTGGTCTGAGCAGCTCCATTCTCCTCCTGTGGGGCTCTCACGTCTCCAGTCTCTGCTCTGCCCTGTGGGGCAGGATGGACAGCATTTTCCAGCTTCACAAGATGCATGGAGAACAAATGCTGTGCAGCCGAGTACTCTGAGGTGCTGGGCTGCTGGAAAAGTGTGGGCTGCCAGGGATGGTCAGGCAGGTGGGAAGAGATTAGCCTGCAAAGGGCTGGTGTCAGTTTGGATGTGCGGTGACTGTGCCCCTTACGTGGTTTGCTAAGGGTGTAAAAGGCCCTAGACTCCTTTTTCTTGCTCTTTCCTTGTTGTTCCTAGAATGGTGTTGGCAGGATTCAGCTTGTAAGTCAGGCCAACCCACAGTGGCAGAATGGGGGCCTGATCCAGAGGGGACTGTAGAGATGAGAATGAAGTTTGGAACATGTGTGTGTCTGTGTGTAAAGGGGGAATACTTCCTCCTCTAACCCACCCTCATTCCTGACCCAGAAAATTAACAATTCTTGGCACACTTTAAGTTACAACAGTTTAGAGTTCACTGACAAGCTAAGCTGTTTGCGCCCTTCTTAGCTAATAGGAACCTGCCTGTTTTGCTGAGCCTCCTTTTCCTGGTGCAGCTACGGAGCAAGGGTGTGAGGGAGCTGGACAGCACAGACTTCAAGCTGCTTCACCAAGGTGAGTCTGTGCATCCGTCTTCTCACAGGGGGCTTTGATCTGTGTTAACTGTTCTGTAAGACGATTAGAGGCTGGCTCTTTGTTCCTTGAGAGGTGTACCTTGCCTTACAGTTATGGTTACTTTGAGATACTTTCATAGCCAGAGCATTGTAAAAAGCCCTGGCTACCAGTTCAGTCAACAAAACCCAGGTTCTCTGCCTCTTGCTTTTACAATACATTTGTTGTCTGAAACCTCGCAACGTGGCCAAAGTATTCTCCTGGCTGTGACGTGATTCCAGGGTCTGTCACTGTTGTTGACTTGGCACATGTCTGTATTCCAGATGTACTTCCTGGAACACCCTTCCCCATCCACACTCGGTAACACACTCCTGTGGGGTTCAGGCCACAGGGGTGTCCTGTGAACCAGCCATCAGGGACCAGCAGCCTGACAAACCTGAGTGTGAGTCCAGAGTAAATGGGTGCCAACCAGCTGCAGGACTTGTCAACTCCACTCCAGAGACAGAGAAGAGTGGGCTGTGTTTGGTTACTCACCATACCATGACCTGCTGTCTTGTCTGGTGATCCTTACTCGGTGACTTCTCCCTTCTTACTTGGCGATTGGAGGTTCATGCAGGCTGTGAAAAAAGAATAGATACTAGAAGGAAGGTCAGCTGTTCCATCCTCTCATCCCTTCCCTGCTCTGACAAATTGATCTCTCCAGCAGACTTTGAAGGACTATCCCCTTCAATTTGCAATGTTCCATGTCTTGGGGCTGCCTGTGTTGCCCTTGTGAAGAAACCGTGTTTCTCAGACATTCATTAGCCAAGGGAACTGGGGGTGTGGAAGAAGCATGACCTCTTTATACCAGCCCCTTTTATCTGCTGTGATTTCAGAGTGCAGTTCAGCTGTTCCCAGGAGTCACAAGCTCTTTCTGCTTTTGCTTTCTGCTCTGTATTTTTCAACACAACTCTCCCCCTGCCCCCTCTTCATTCCCTGCTTGGCTCCCCTGACTGTGCTCTTCAGGGGTGGGTGTGCAGGATGCTCTCCTCTGATGAGGCCTATGAGAAACCAGCTCGAAGGTGGAAGGGGTATGGGGAGGCATTTTGATGTTTTTGAGAATTGCTTACTCAGACTTTAAGCTCTTGAAAAGATCTCCTGTGACAGTTTTGCTGAGCCCTGCAGCCCTGGATTTCCCTCACAAACTCTTGCTAAACATTGTCACTGAGTGTTTAGTGCTTAAAACAAATGTGGCATCTTTAGTATCAATATTAGTGTGAGCAGAGTCAGTGGGAGTGGAGGAGCACAACTCTCCACGCCATTCTCCAGTCTGGTCACCATGTGAGACAGGCATGTGGCTGTTTATGGTTGACCTAGTATCAGGATCAAACTCACTCTGTGGAAACGGATAACTTGTAGTCTGTTGTTCTTGGATTCATTGCTGCCCAATGTGACGTATGCCCTTTATTACACCCTTTTCTACTTCCCCCTCCCTGTTATTGTCTTCCACTGTACTGTCCCATCTAAAGCAAACACTCTAGGGCAGATGCCTTTTGATTTGTCTGTACCATACTCTGTTTACTTTCATTTCGGGTTGTGTTGCTCTTGTCCAAATTCTCTCCCCACTGACTGACTTATTTCTTGTGCTGAGGTGCTCTGTTTTGTTGCTGTCTGTGTTATGCATGTTCTTTTGTTTCCAGTCAGTAATCTCTGCGGGAAATGTAGGCCAAGGGACACTGACCTCTTGCAGCCATCCTTGAATTTTCTGTACTGGAGCCTTCATCAGACAACACCTTGTAGTCAACAGAGAGGTGAGGCAAGATTGTATTGATTGCTAAGTTAATGTCAGTGAGGTTGTAGCTTGGCCATCAGAGACTGTATTCTGTCTCAGCAGGTAAGGTGGATTTTTCCCCTTCCAGATGCAGCATTACTGTTAACAAAGACCATTTTGTATTTGTGGTGAGGTTCTTAGGTTGAGGGGTTTGGTTTGGTTTTGCTACCTTCTGATGATTCAGGAATTGGCTGCTGAGATATGGAACCACTGTATTTTTCCTGTTCATAAAACACAGCAGTGGGCTTTGATGCCTTGTTTGAAATTTCCTGATATTGTCATGGTTCAAAAAATTAAACAATAATAGAGAACAGCACTAACCAGCCTTCCAGCTGTGCTAGCTGAAGGCTGGTCATTTTATTAGCTGGCCAAGCAGTCGCTTGTGCTGTGGGAGATGAATACCAGCGTAGCTGGACAGCCTTACGCTGATGAGCCCTGGCAGCTGGGGCTGCCTCACTGCAGCAGGAGTGTGCTCGGCACTTCTCTCCTGCTTGTCAAGCTGGTTTAGCCTGTGCCATCCTGTCAGCCTCTCTGATTATGTTTCTCCCACGCAGCAGTGGCTGTGCTGCTCTCCAACGTGTCCCTGCTAGAGCTCCTGCAGAAGGTTTTGGAGTGCACCTGGTTGTGGTCCCCTCACTCTCAACCTGCTTACCTGTCATCTGAGGATGCCTTGCTTTGCTCTGGATGGCTGTTGGTTGCGTCCCTCTTGCTTTATCAGCATCGCTACAACGCTGAGGTTAGAATACTGAGGGAAGGGATACACCTTAAAAAAATATATATATAATTAAAAAAAAAAAATTCATTAGCAGAGGAAAGTGGTTTGCTTTGGCCTGGAATCTGCTTGCCTTGGTTGCTCTTTTGTTGTTGTCCACAAGTTGTTCCCTGCTGCACTTCTCCAGCAGGACTGGAAGCATGTTGCTGAAGCCTGAGACCCAAATCACTGGAGGGTTAGGGAGGGGTAGAAATCCTGGGGGCAAAAGTGCACACCCAGCCCTCCTGATCCAAATCACTTTCCTCTTCAGCGTGGAGCAAAACACATTTTAAAGCCTTTCTCAAGGGAAAGCTGGGGGTGGGAGACACAGCTCCCATGTTGTAAACTGCTTTTTTTGGTGCTAAAATGATCGATAGCAGAACAGTCACAGTCCAAACCTATTATTGGCAAGAAAGTGTTCAATATTAGCAAGCTCATATGAATGTGGGCAGCTGTCATTGTATTTGTTGCTTTGCTGTGTGACAAGAGAGCTGAGCTGGAATTGTCAGCTGATGTTGGAATTACAACTTTGAGGGAAACACTTTCTAATGCCAACACAAGAGGATAGCGTTTCCTTTTGAAGTGTCTACCTAGGCCTCTCTCCCTCTCTTGATACGGAGTTAAACAGCACATCATGAGTTGTGAGCTCTGCTCTTGCAGTTATACCCAGCAGAGTATGTGCTTTGGGAATCCATGCGCCTATTCGCAGATGATAGAATCACATTAAGGACACATGTGCAGCTGCACAGAGAGGCAGGGATTGGTTTTCTAAGGCTGAGGGAAGATGTTTTCCAAAAGGTCACCCCAGACCAACTCTGCACCTGTTGCTTCATGGGTGTGCTGCCTCTGCTGAGGTCTTACAGCATGGGACTTGTAGGGATTGTCAGCTGTGTGAATGCATAGCAAGACCTGCCTGTCCCTTCTCCCTTAACTGCTGAGCACAATTTACCTTCTCAGTTTGCAAGTCAGGGCTGTGTCTGGGTGGTCGGTGTTGTGCCAGTCCCAAAAGGGATTCAATTCTAGTGGCTAGTGTTGAGCTTCATCTCTGGGAGTGACTCTCTCCACTCATACTGACCCTTGAAGTGCAATTATTTAGTGGCTTATAAACCTGTTGTTTGGCTTGATGAATACCTTACTGGCTTGATGTGCTGTGGTGTGCAACCCAGAATCCTTTTTGCACCAGAGATAGGGAAAGAAACTAAAGATACAGGTGGCAAATAGAAGTGGTTCAAGGATGCTTCAGTGTTTCTAATCTTCAGCATTTCTAAGCTTCAGTGTTTCTAATCTTCTGCTGAGGGGGAGGGAGAGGGGGTAAGAGGAAGATTCACTTATCTTGTTGCTTTTTGCTCCTCAGTGTGTCTGAAGCTGCACAAAGCATCCTGGAGGCCCTTGTAAGAGAGCCTTTGGCCTTTGTGGCTGGGAATGTGAGCTGCGGCCAGGCTGTGCCCCAAGCCTGCAGTTTTTTAATGGAGAACGATGGCTCTGAGAAATGGCCACATTCATCTCAGGCTGATGTTAATAGCGAGGACTTGTCTGGCCATAGCAAGCTTACATGTTAATTGTGTTACTGCTGCTGACTTTAGCAGAAGCCTGTGGGTGGGTCATGGATGAGAGGCTGTTAAAGCCTTCGGCTTGTCAGTTCTTAGGCAAGTAGCCACTGCCACCCTGTTGCAGGAGGTATTCCTAGCTCTCCTGTTGGACATTTCTCTCTTCTGAAGATGATTTGAAGGAATCAGGCCTGTGGTCCTTATGCCCATTCCCCCATCCCAATTCTCTGCCTTACTGAAGAGTTTGGACTCTCCTGGGGCACTGTGAGGCTTTATGCCATCACTGCTGGATGGCTGCTCTGTGAGGAAAACAGGGCACACTGCCCTCTCAAGCCCACCTTTCCCTTTTCCTCTAGTTCCCAAGGCCCTCACCTCCTCTGCCACCTTCACCAACACCATAGTTCCTAGCCCTGGGCTCTCGCCAGGCTTCCCAGCTCAAGCAGGCAGGGCCAGATTCTTGTTGTCACTGCTGGCTTTTGGCTGCCTGGCTCCTGTGTCGTGTGTGCTGCCTGTGTGGCCGAGGCACAGCCGTGTTTGGCGATGGCTGTTCCTGCTGCCCCGCGCGCTCGGCAGTCTGACAGCCACGTGCCAGAGGGCCTGCAGGGAGTAGGGAGAGTGAGACAGGCAGACAAGTTGCACTGTGGTTTGGAAGCTCTGCGGGGCTGGCAGCTGGTGGTGAGTGAAACTTGAAGGCCGAATGGTGTGACTGTCCCTTCTGGGTCAGACTCCTGGAACCCTGTTGCAGTTTGTTTGTTGTTTTCAATGGTCTTCACAGGATAGTGTCTAAGGACGGCAAGTGTGTAAGGGAACTTTTTACCTGGTCCAAACCAGTATTGTTTTTTCTCTTCTATTTCATTCTCCTGTAGGTTCACCAGACACTCTCTCTAGACCTAACGGAAGTCCTGAATGCAGTCATCTTCAGGAAGAAGAAGCCAGTCCTGCTGTTAGGTAGTTTGCATCAGTTACAGGGATTTGACTGGAAGCAGCTGCTAGTACCATGCTGTAGGCAACAAGGGAGAACTGGTGACTATGGGATGGGATGGTGGGTGCGAGGTACTGGTGGGAATCTGGAAGCTTTGGTCCGTTTGGCATTGGGAGTACGTACCTGCTGGTGAGAAAAAGGGTTAAAGGGAATGGTCTGGAGTTCTGCTGTGTTTGAACAAATCTTCCTTCGAGGTTTGTAGTGACCTCTGGCACTGAGCATGAACGGGGATGGTGTCTCATGGAGAGGAGATGAACAAGGGAACTCATATTGCAATTCCTGGCTGCACCTGTCAGCAGCTGCTGGGCAATTCTAGTGGGCCCTCAAGCCCAAATTTTCTCTCCTCACCCTCTCCCGTGCGATTGTACAGGCACCAACAGACAGGGCAGGGAAGAAAAAAATACTGACATGCGCTAATAAGTGGTTCCCTGTCTAGTGAGCATCATGCAGTTCCTGAGAGCTGCCCTGCGACAGAACTTCTCCTCCTCTCTGCTGGTGATCA
Source organism: Pampusana beccarii (assembly GCA_013399365.1). Classification (NCBI taxonomy): domain Eukaryota; kingdom Metazoa; phylum Chordata; class Aves; order Columbiformes; family Columbidae; genus Pampusana; species Pampusana beccarii. Next base: position 981,474 of record VWYH01009016.1, read on the forward strand.
TTGGCCAAAACGCAGCCCAAGGTGCTACGCAACCACAGCCGCCATCGCTGCAGGATGCTGCCTTGCACCCCCTTGCCATGTGGCAGGTCTTCTCGCTTGTTGTCAGCCTGCAGAACCTTTTGGTGCATGTCCAGTTGCAGGTATATAAAATACAACTTTTGGAACCATACTAGTGTTGTTGGGCTTCAGGCAGATACACTAACCCGAGGAGAAACCACCCTGTTGCAGAACCTAAGAGGCTGCGTTTTTTTTTTCTTCTGCCTGCGTTTTCCTCCCCTTACAGACATGTCATGAGGAGGAGGGAAAATGCTCTTGCTGCAGCATGGCGCAGTGAGAAAGAAGGTAAATCAAGCTATGCAGTACTCCCTGCTGCTGAACTGGATAGCTGAAATTCTGTGTATGCATGATGTTCTCTGTTTTCCCATCTCCTACTCTGCAGGGATGCCACACCCACAGCGACAGAGGTGGGAAAAGTGTAACTGATCCCCGTCCCTTCCCCACACCCCTGGCTTTGGGGGTAGTATATCAGTGTATATTTAGCTTCCTCAAGTGATGTTTGGCTCCAGGGGATAGTACATCAGTTTGCATTTAACTCTCTTGAGCGACGTTGGGCTCTCATCTTTATTCTTTGGAGGCTGTTACTTAATTTATTTTTTTCTTCTCAGAATAAGTAGTTGTGCCTTTGTCTGGCTCCTTGATGTGACACATAATTTGCAGCACATTGCATCCCGTGAAGGAGATGAAGGGTGTTATTTTCCTGTGCTTCATGCTTTTCAGATCCTGCCACTTTATGAATTTTCCTCTTGCAATAGCTGTTGACTGGGTTTTTTTCCTTCTTCTTTTTCCCCTCTCTTGGTATTCCAGAAAGACTTGCTGCTTTCTCAAGCCGTGGTTGCCTGCCTGGAAACCTTTGTGGAATACCTGTATGTGAAGAACCAGGATGTTGGTAAAGACTTCCTGCTCTTTCTTTACCTGGGTTTCCCTCCTGCAGTGATTTTAAGCTCTTTGATCTCCATCCAGTAGCACCCTGGAGCAGATGCTTAATGAGTTTATGCCCAATAAGAAAAAATTATTTGTATGCCTAAAGTTAATCATGTGCTTTGTGGGATGAAATCACAGTGCCTGGCTCCCCTGCAGGCATGAGTCCTCAGTTGGCTCTGGACACCAAGATGCTTTCCAGAAGGAAAAAACTAATTCCCCGCCTCTCCATATGGTAAGAGTGAAAGGTTTAGGAATGGAGGGAGTATAGGAATAGCCTTTCACTTCCAGGCCAACTGTAGCAAACCTTTAGACCACAAATACAGGGGAGGGAGGATCTCAATATGATGGGTCTTCCACACGGACAGTGTTGGTCACAGTTTGGCCCTGAGGGAGGGGAAGGTGGAACAAGGCATTGGGCAGCCTTGGGGATTGGAAGTTTCAATATGAGAAATTCTAGATCTCCAGGGGTGAATGAAGACCTTGGTTTCCAGAATCCGTGTCAGACCTAATATGTACCGTGTTAGCAATAAAACATGACAGCGTTGTACAGTCAGGGGGAAAAGTAGACCCTTCTGCTTATTGTCAGCCTCCTGCCACAAAGCCCAGATGCTGGCTCTGATCTTAAAACAGAGAGCAAGTGCTCTGTACCCTGAGCTGTTCAATTCAGTCACTGAAACAATGGGAGGGAAGGGGGATGGACTGAATGAGCACCAGACAGAAGGGACATAGGTGGGAGAGAGGAATTGGTTGATTTAAAATGTGATACTGCAGAGGAATGACAGGCAGTAGCTGAAGGGAGGCTATTAAAAGGCTGGATTAAAAAAAAAAATAAATTAAAAGGTAGCATGTTACAGGAAGGTTCCACTGATTTGGGATTAAGTGAAACGCTGCTTCAGCAGCCACTGAACCTGCCACTTTGGCTGCCTAAATTCTTGCAGTGGTGCAGAAGTTCACAATGGCAATAGCTGTTTATTCCAAGCAGAATGAGGGCCATAACTATGTTTGACTAAAAGATGTGAGAACACTGCAAAAAGTGTGGCCTGGACTCTGCCTCTGGGAGTTGCCTCGTTTGAGGCTTTCTAAAACGCTCTCTTGGTCTGGAGATTTTTCTAGATGTGCAGAGCACTCTCAGTGCATGCTGCTGATACTGTCTTATTTCCACCAGCTGAAAGATTGCCCCCAAACATTTTACATTATTTTTTCATGTGGTTTTCCCATAGAAAAGATTCTTGTAGTGGCAATAGGGAGGTTTCTTGACTGCCAGTGGGAAAGGGACCTTTTTTAAACTCCGGTGAGTTGCCGTGGTGCAACAAGCTATATCAGTTGACATATTGTAATTGTCCCTCCCATGCAATAAATACATCCTAACCTGCAATAAATACAAGATAATAACACAGAACTTTAGCGTTTAGTGAGAGAACAGATGGTGACCTTGAGCCTTATGTCTGTTTATCATATATGCTCCTTATTAAGAACTTATTTTCTCAGCTGATTGTTTGCCTTGCTACCATCAGCCTGGCTGGTCTGTGTAGTATGCTCTGATGCAGATCCATGCTTGGTTTGCACAGCTTACGTTATAGGTCTTCCTTCATTCCCCAAAGAGTATTCTGCAGCTAAATAAAACCCGTGGTCAGGAAACTTGTCCTCATATTGAAACCAGAGGGTATTATTTTTAAAACACTGGACTAAAGATATCCCCTTACTATTTTACGGCATGTACCCCAGGACAAGGTTTCTCTTCCTGTACCAGCACAAAGGTGGACAAAATGTATTTTCTGCTTTAAAAAGCTAAGAAGCTTTTGTCCTCATGACTGAACTCTTGCCCAAAGAGTGACAGATTAAAAAGCAAGTAAGAACAGAGCAAAATATCCCCTTAGTGTTCCACAGCATGGGGTCTAGAAGAGAAAACTTGGGGTCAGTATTGAAAACTGTCCTTATCCGGGTCCAACCCGTCACTTGGCTGATTCTAAAGCTGTCTTTGATTGGCATCTCCTTCTCTCCCAGCTCTACATGTTGCTTCACAGCCCTGGCACCGATTCCTGCTCTTCACACTACTCAATGGGGGCCAGAAGTCTTTTCTGCAGCCAGAAGTTCTCAGGCTGATGACTTTGGTGAGCAGGGGAAGGGCAGGATGTTCTCCACTTTTTTCCCAGTATGTTGGTGCAGTGCATGTTGAGTCGGTTATTGGAACTTACCCCCTGTGCACACACAATCTCAAATACCACTGTGGCTTTGTCACTATATTCGTGCCCTCTAATAACGATACTTTCATGTGAACTTCCCTTCTGCACCCTGCAGAAACTGACTGCTGTTGGTGAGCATGTCCTGTTCTTCTGGTGTTTGTAACATTTATTTTTATCATCTCAGACCCCTGGGGAGGAGAGGGGAAACCTACAGAGAACCTGCAACTGCTGTTGCCAGTCAGGGAGCATGCTGCGGCTCTCTGGAGAGCAGAGCTCTGCTCGGCCTCACGGCTCAGCTCCCCATCTTTGACCTTACAGACCTGACTTTTCAGGGCAGGGAGTTACCACAGTCTACAGCCCTGCTGTACCTGGGGCCTGCGAGCAAGAGAGGGAACGTGGTCCTACCCAGCAGAAATACTGAAGATAAAGCCCTCATGGCAGTGGACGAGAGGAAGGGGTTATTATTCTGAACCTTCCCCCTCAAATACATGACGGGTCTGTGAATCTCTGTTATTCTTATTTCACTTTTTAAAGGTTACCTGGTTCATTTCAGTTCCTTCCCGACCTAAACTGAAATAAGTCTGGTTATAAATCAGAGCACCGTCAACATGGATATTTGTACTGGTTCTATTAGAAGTGATATAAAAATCAGGCATGTGGTTAAGGTGCTGCAGCATCTCATTACATAGAAGAGGTCCTTCCAGGAGATGAGTCACTGTCAGAGTCTGTGGGTCTTTCACTATTTAATGCCTCTATTTTTTCCTTTGTTCAAGTTTCTGAGGTATCAGAGCAGCAATATTATTCCTCAAAAAGAAATTAGTCAGATTCTCCAGGAAGCAGCAGAAGCCAACTTAGCAGAGCTGCCTGAGGCCACCTCTCACGCTCTTCACCTCTTCCTTTGTCAGGTAAAAGAGTGGTGACTGCCTAGGAAAATGAGAAAGGAATCCCTGTGGGATTGCTTTAGCCTTTGATGAGGAGCCATAAACTTCCTTTGAGGAGGTTATAGTAAGATGAAGAGGAATCCCACAGCTGCTAGCTTGGCCGGCTGCCTTGAGGGATGTGCGGTGAAAAGGGAAAGTCAGCAACACCAGTAGCTGCCTAAGCTGTGTTGTCATGGGTGGCCTCTTGATTCCCCCCCCAGATCAAAGTTTGAAGGTCTCACCACTCTGTGTGCAGATGAGGGAGGGACGGGAGGGACAAAGGAACAAGCCCAACAGTTTCCTGTTGGTCTGGAAATGATTCTTTCTTCTGACTGCTCAGATTCAGAGCAGTCGTTGCCAGGTGGAGCCTGCGCAGTCAGAGACTGTTCAGACCTTGCTGGAGCGCCTTCTGGGACAGAGGACCACATCTGTAAAACATCAAGACATCGTGTATCCTTTTGCTGGGCATATGCCTCAGAGGTGATGTGAGGGTGGAAGGAAGGAATACTTAATGTGCTGCTCCTCTCCTTCTTCCAGCTAAAAGCAAACAAAAGTGGGAAAACGGAGTGGTTGTTGCTGTTGCCTGACTTTGGGATGAAAGACTTCATCATCCCCAGATTTGAGAAGACATTTGGGAAATGAGGAGATATTTGGGGTGAAAGATGTGTCTGTGCTGGGATCGCATTCACCTATGCGGCAGACATGGTCTGATGAAAGGGGAGCAGGCTGGGGAGCCTGTGACTTCAAAGCATTAACGATCCCTGTATTGATTTCCCTGGAGGATGCACAATCACTTAACCTCTGTCTGTGTGCTAACTAGCACCACTATGCCTGTGAAGTCGTGAAAACCCAAAGATGACTTTAGCACTTCCAAAGTACAGCCAGCATTCAGAAACTGCTTAGTGGAGTTACCAAATTTTGTGTGCTTGGCCTTAGAGTCCCCTGCTGAGGCCTGAATCCTCCTCTTCTCCATAGACAGCAGGCAGGAGCTGCTCCCAAATTACTTGTAGAGAAAGAGGGAGCCTGATGCAGGATTTTTTCTCATACTATCTGCTTTTGCCTTCCTGTTTTCATCACGCCGCGTTGCCTCAGACAGGTAGCAATGGTGAAAGTGGCCATAGCAGTGATTTCCTGTTGGGGTGGGGACTTCCTCTGCTGTGGGACACTGTCATCAGCCAAGTGCAGGGCATATGGTGGGTGAGGTGTTTGTTATCTGTGAGAAGTAGCTTGTCCTCATTCTTATCCCCATTGTGATACTGCTTCTCTGTGGTGGGACGCTCAGAGCACAAGTTGTCCAGGTGGAGACTGTCCAGCCCCATCAAGTTCTTCTCCACTGCCTTTGCTTGTCTGTACATGAAGGAGGGAACACGGACAGGAGGCCTTGTTACATTGCTGAAGTTGCTTCTACTTTCTGGCTTTTCCACGTATGAAGAAGCTTTTAAATCTTGGTTGTTAGGAAGGGGTTTGTATATGATCGAAGAGCAGCAGTGGTGACTACCTGACTAGGATAGTGATGAACATGGAAGACAAAACCCTCTGGTCAGTAACAAGCTTTGACATCAGTTTTGTCAAGAGTAGACTTTCTTCAGGTTTGCCCACACTGGTGTTTCTTACATGTTGGTGGGGTTTCCATGGCTTGGGAGAGGGTTGGTTTAGTAATGCAAACCTCCTGTCAGCAGCGTGTCAACTGCGGGAATTCCCGTGGCATGCTGGAGTTTCGGCCGTGCCTTCCTTTTGGTTTCCGCTCATGCTGTCAATGGCAGATGTCTGGGAAATGTGGCAGTGTCCCTCTCACACATTGGAGACTGAATGAGAAGATGTGGCGCATGCAGCTGAGGAACAAGGCGAGAATGGAATGGGACACCCCATCCTGCCATTTGTTCCAGTGAGTAGCAGAGAGAAGATGGACAAAGGAAGTAACTTGTTGCTCATTTTCAGAAAAAGGTTTGTTGAAAATCACCTATAAAGCCTGGTTACTGAAATGGCTGCTTGTTTCTTTTTCTGTGTGGGATAAGGTTTGGTTGCTGCTCTTCAGTCATCAAAATACAGAACTGCCTGGAGAAAACGATGTCGTACGTGGGTGGCACTTGCTATGGAAGGGGCGCTCTGCCTTGTACTGCGGGATGGCCCCTTTCCTCTGGGCTGGCAGGGGTGTTGGAGGGCTCAGCCCGGACCCCTGGGGAAGCAGAGGTGCTGCTTGTCCCACTGGGAAGAGCAGACTTCTTCCAGTTGGTGGGTGATCCCCGTGGCTACAGTCCTAGACCCCCTGTTGCCTCCAGGCCCTACCGGCACCCCTTTCTCGTTGGGCTTTTGATTAACAAAGCTCCCTCCCTTGCAGAGCCAGGGGGAACCCTCCGGCATCGGGGGCGCGGGTGCGGGCAGGTCCCAGCTCCCCAGCCCCGCACCGCTCGCGGGAGCCCCGGCGGGGCCGGCGCCGCTGGCGGGGCGGGGCGGGAGCTCAGGAAGTGACACGGCGGGGCGGG
>VWYH01009016.1:988115-1013792 GCA_013399365.1 Pampusana beccarii
CGGGAGCCGCTCCGGAGGCACGGGAGGGCGGGCGGGGGTGGCCGCTGCGGCGCTGACCCCTCTGCCGGAGGGGGAGCCGGGAGGGCGGGGAGCCGGTGCAGCCCGGGTGGCGGATGAGCGGGGCGGGCGGGGCGGCCCCAGGGCTGCCCCGCCGGACCTTTGGTTGAACGGCTTTGCCGTCACCCGAAGGGCTCTGCCCGCACCGCCGGCTGTCCGCGCTGTTCTCCCCTGGCTCCTGCCGGAGCCCCGTGTTGGAGCGGGGATGGGGAGCCGGCGGTACCGGGGAGGCGGCAGCCCCGTCCCGTTCCTTCCTGCGGGTTTGTGTCCCCTCGTGTGCTGCCTGCTGCGTCCACATGGCACGGCTCCGGGTGGCTTTCCCACATCGCGGCCGAGGTATTCTCTGCTAATCCGGTTTCCACGCCTCTGTCCCCGTGCGATCGCCACTGGTTTCAGCGGTACTTGAAAGCGAATCCCTACCTCCCTGTGCCTGCAGCCACCCCAGCCCCCCAGGGTGCTGCTGACCCTCTCCAGTGGGGCGGGAGGCACGAAGGTGGGCTGGGATGCATCGGTCCCTGGTGGAAATCACAGCCAGCTTGCTGGGTTTGGTTGGGGCTGCCTAACCCCAGCTGGCAGCTGTCCCTACGATATGCGAGATCTGGTTTTGGTGGTTAAGGGACTTTGGAGGTAAGCAGATGTAAATGGCCATCATCATTTCACTGAAGCACCTCATCCTGTAAGCTCTGTATAGAAATGCCCTAGCAGAACAAGTCTGAGCAGCCTGTGTTTCACTTCTGAAGCTTTTGGTTCGGCTGTGACAAAAGATTAATCCTCATCTGGTTGATGGAGGCACGTCTCGGGGATGGATTCTTGGGGTGGGGAGTTTTTGTTCCTTGTTTTGCCATGGTGTGCTCCTGGCTGATGGTGCTTCTCCCCCTGCATTTCAGTGCCCTGCAGAGGGAAAGGGGAGTCCTGTGAAAGTCCCTCCTGGGAACCGAAGCGTGGCAGCGTGGCTCTGCCTTGTGATCTTATTAAGCAAATAAATCCTGGAGATGCTCGGTTCAGATGAGTCTCCTGCAGGAGAATTTATAAAGTCATTAAAAACATTTTAATGGAAATTACTAACCATCTATAACGCAGCATCTGTTGTCATGTCTTTGGAAAAACACATCTAAATTAAGAGGATGGGAGACAGCGAGACAGACTGGTGGGCTTTCTGCCGAGGCAACCAGCTGGCCGGGGCTGTGAGGGAATATTGGTGGAGACTCCTTCCCATCTGTAGCATCAGGCCAGGCCCTGGCTCCCCGGACTGCTCTGGGAGCGTCAGGCAGAGCTGGCACTGCGGTGTTTCTGTCTCATCCCGTCCCTCAGCGGGTGTGAAGACACAAGGGAGGGTTCATGGGGAAAGCGTGGAGGAACATCTGCAAGAAGCTTTGGCATTTCTGTGCTTACACAGTCCAGCCTGGAGAGGAGGGAATGTCCTCTGCTAGTAAAACAGGGTGAAATGGGTAAGGCAGTGAAGGGAAATAAGCTCAAGCAGGTCCCAAATGGCACCAGCAGCCTCACTTTCCCTACAGGTGAAGGCAAAAACTGACTTCTGCATCCTTTCCACTGGGGCGTTTCAGCCCTGACAGATGATGGTGATCAGTATCTTCAATGTGAGAATGAGTGTCAGCAGGGAAGGGGCCAGATGAAGACGTGATGGGCTTCTGGTATGGTGTGGTTCTCCAGTCCTCTTCTTCTGAACTCGTCCCACAGCACAATCTGTAGGGCTGCTGCAGGAGGATTTGTAGGGTCATTAAAAACATTTTCATGGGAAACACTAACCATCTATATCGCAGCATCTGCTGTCGTGTCTCTGGAAAAGCCCGTCTCCGTTCCAAGACTCGGGGGCAGCCAGGCAGGCTGGTGGGATTTCTGCTGCAATGACCAGCTGGCCGGCAACTGCTTCGGTGGAGAGGACACCTGGCCCTGCTCTGTCCGGGCGGGTCTTTGTGCAGCTCAACATCTTCTTCTTTGGAGCGGCTGCGGGGCATCCTCCGGCCACCTGGCTCCCACGTGGGAAGCTGGGGATGCAGGAGCCCCTGCCCTGCCCTGCCCAGGTGTGTGGGGACTGCTGTAGGCAGCATTTCTACTGTTTGCCTTTCAGCCTGGCTGGGAGGCCACTGGCTGCCTTCAAGGTCTCTCGACTCTCCACGAGCCTGGCAAATAGCCAGCCTGGTCCTTATGGCTGCGTGTCCGATCCGAGGGGCAAACAAGGCCCTGGGAGGGAGTGAGCAGCTGTGGGGTGCTCTGCAGAGGGGGGACTCGCACCCCCTTGCTGAGCCAGGCCTTGGGCCCTTAAGTTGCAGTTTTCGGCAGGGTGAAGCAGTCTCTTGGAAGCCAACCAGACTGTTGGGTCCAGCAAAGCATCTGCTTGCCGAGGCTGGAGAATTTGTTGTTACGGCTTCAGCTTGTTGGTGTGCTTTGTGACCTTCAGGGTGGCTGGAATATGCCTTAAGCCTCATGCTACAGCAGGCAGAGGGAACAGCCGCCAGGCCTGGTGTGGAATGCTTGTGCTGCTGTCCTGGCTCTGCATCACATCTGAAACACAGGTCATGATGCTAAGCCCATGCCAGGGACAGCTGTGTCTTCCTCTGTAATGCTGGTTGTAGTTACTCTGATCCATTCCCTTCCAGGGGTGCTGTCTTTTGCAAAGCACAACAGCAAAATAATGCAGAGGGTTTGCCGTGTCTGATGCCATTTTCCTGCCCGAGCTGGGGCTGCAAGGGCAACTTGGCTCAGCCTTGGCAGGAGCAGGAGGTGCTACTGCTTGTGGGCCTGGGAGAGCTGCAGGTGCTGCCTGCTTTGCCTCACTCATGGGCCTGTGGTTGAAAAATTGTATTTGTTTAAAAAAGAAAAACAGCAAGGAAAAAAAAAGGGGGGGGTTTGGTGTGAAGAAGGGATTTGTTGTTTCTGTTTCAGTGTCAGGGCGTCACAGAGAGAGGCTTGGCTGGGCGGGTGAGCTCGGAAGGGCAGCAGGGTGGCAGGGTGAGGGCAGCTCTGGTGCCCTGACACATTGGCCTTTCCCTCGGGAGCAGGAGGTGGCTCAGGAGATGCCTCTGAAGGAGCTGCTGCTGCTTCTGTAATTGCTGGTGGCCACTGCTCGGCTCCGCGGAAACCTCATCCCTGCGGACAGGCCACCTTGAGACCTGCCGCCTGGAGGTCAATGCACCGCTCTGTTTTTCGAGGTCAATTCACTGCTCTTTTTCAAGGTCCAGGCTGTCCCAGGGACCAAGGTCCTCGTTCTCAAGGACCTTCACCTGTAGCCTCTCTTCTGCACCTTGGCTCTGTCAGAGGGACCCTCCTGGCCAGGAGCGGCTCTGCCCGACCGCATCCCTGCAGAGCCTCAGGACACGCTTGAGGTCGAGGGGGGAGTTACAGCCAGGTCATCTAACTGCTGCTTTTCAGCGTCAGGGTACACAGCTGGCACCCGGCTTGTAGTGAGGGGAAGGGTCCTGGTGCCAGTACCCTAGGAGGAGAAGTGAGATGGCTGAGCTGGTTGGGCCTGGTGCTTGAAGGAGAGGTGGACTTCAACCCTGCTGCTTCGGTTGCTGGGCTGCTCTAACTCACAAACCCAGTGAAAAGCTAGCTGTGATTTTTGAGAGAAGGGGTAGGACGTAGTATTTCTGCCGGGTCAGTGCTCAGTCAGATCCCTGGGGGCCCAGCCGTGCCTGTCCAGCAGTGGAGGCAGGTAGACAGGAGGGGGAGACCAGGGCTTCCCACAGGGGAGAGCAGCTGGGCTGCAGCATCGCCCCGTGGCCCTGCTCTGGGCACCACGTCCCTCAAACCCCTCGCAGGGACAAGTGAGTGATGGGCAAGGACCCTGGTGCTGAGGACGATGTGCCATCCACCCTGAGAGGCTCATGTCACTTCTCCCTTTGGTAAGTCGCCTTGACGGCCATTTTTTGTTGGTCTGTTATGTTCCAGGCTGCAGTGGCCGACATGGATTTTCTCTTCATCTGCTCCTTTCTGCTGGCACTGCTGCTGCCCCGGGGCAGCTTCGCAGACCTGGAAAAACAGAGGGTGGACTCTGGCCTGGAAATCTGTATCCTTCTCTGCAGCCTGCGCCTCGTGTGCCACGTATGTGCTCATGCCTGCTGAGGCTGGAGAGAGCTCCTGCGCAGGGAGAAGATCAGAGACAACAGAAAGGGTGCAGGGGGGAGAACAGAGGATCCTGCACTGCTGGGCAGTTGCCTCTTCACTCTTCTGTAGAAGGGCTTTAGCCGAGCTCCTGCGTTTGCTAACCAAGTGCCCAGCTCAGTGCAGAAGCAGAGACAGGCTTTTTGGTGGTGCCTGTGTCCTCCTGAGTGCTTTTCCTTCCTGCTCCAGCATGCTGGGCACGGGGCATGTTTCTCTGTCAGCTCTTGGAGTGGCGTACAGGTCTCAATGCTTTGCGATCGCCAGCTGGGCTGATGGAAGAGGGCCATGGGCACGAGGAGGTGGGCTAATGCAAGCCCTTCTTAGCACACAGCAGCATCACCTGGTGAAGTATGAAGAGATATTTAATGTGTGCTGATGGAGACACATATGGAGAAGGTGGGACCATGTTCCTCCTCCAGCCCATCAGTCAGAGCAGGGGCTGGCAAGCAGAGGCTCCCCACAAGTGTCCGGTGTTGTTAAGCAGCCTGCTCATGTGTCTGGGCAAGGGGACTCATGAAAAAATATGTTTTGTCCTGGCCCTGTTGCTGCCCCCCCGGCCCTCAAGCATCCCACAGAGAACTGGGGGAGCTGGGATGGTGCTGGGTGCCTGGGAGGGTGGGAACGTGGTGGGACTGTGCTGGCAGCTCCCTTGACAGTGGTGCAGATAAGAAGCTGTTTGAGGTGAAGCGCAAGGACCAGATGAACGCGCTCAAGAACCTGATCGAGCTCAATGACATCAACCAGCAGTACAAAATCATCGACATCATGCTCAAGGGACTCTTCAAAGTGAGCCACAGTGCGGGCTGCCCTCTGAGCTCAGTGTGCCGTGGGGTGGGGGTGTGGGCGGGGAGGGCCAGGGGGTCTCCACGGGGTCAAAGAGAAGAGCTGGGTGGGCAAGTGGGCTTTCGGACCTGTGGTGAGGACACTGTGGGGCTTCAAAGTGGGGTGGCTGTGGCAGCAGCCCCAAAGGGCCAGCAGGACGGGGCAGTAACCAAGGGCTCTGGTAGGTGCTGGAGGACTCGCGGGCCGTGCTCATTGCTGCTGATGTGCCTCCCGATGGGCCTTTCCCTCAGGATGAGAAGATAAAGGATGGTAGGTCCCCTCTGGTCCTTACCCCCCTCCCTTTTCCAGTGCATTGCCAACATTCCTCCTGGGGTAGGTACAAAACCCCTGTGTACCCGGACCAGACCTGGTCCCTGTCTGTTGGGGACTCTATTGCTGCCTCTCTGACCAGTTTTTACTGGAGATCCTACCAGTTTGCCTTCAGCCTCCCCACCTCCCGGTGGGACGGGGCATGCGTACCGCTGTGCCGATGGGGTGGGTGGCTGTCCCCATAGCATACTCCCACGTGGTGGAGAACACCGCCTTCTTCGGGGACGTCGTCCTGCGCTTCCCCAAGATCGTGCACCACTACTTCGACCGCAACTCCAACTGGAACAGCCTCATCCGCTGGGGCATCAGCTTCTGCAACCTGACAGGCGTGTTCGAGCAGGGACCCCACTCCCAGGTCCTGGGACTGGTACGGCTCCTCATCTCCTCCCACATCGTGTCCCCTCTCCACTGCTGGGGTGGGGGGGTGAGGTTTCTGGGGTAAAAGGAGGGCGGGCAGAGGGAAGGGGGAGTGTACCCCACATTTGAGGGATGTCCATGGGCCCAGGGATGGATGAAGAGCATGAAGGTGGCTGATGGGGAAGAAGGGACCCTGGTCGCAGGGGTTGAAATCTGGGAGGCGCCACTCCCCGACATGGTCTCTGCTTTGCTTGCAGATGGCTCAGGAGCTGGGAATCAGTGAGAAATCACCCGATTACCACAATCCCTTTAAAACGGACCAGTCTGAGGTAAGATGGCAACAGTGCTGGCTCATCCTATGGGCTTCTCCATCCCCCCTGTGGCTCTAGGCAGCCAGCTGGGGAAGGGAACGGGTGGCTTGGTGGGGAACAGCCAAAAAACCCCAGCATGGGGGAAGCTTGGCCAAAACGTACATCAAATTCCCAGCTGGGCTGCGGTTGGTTTTGGGTGCCCTGTGCCATCTGCCCTCTCCTGTGGCCACCTGTCCCACGGGAGCATCGGGTCCTTATTCACCTGGTGCCGCATCCAACCTCAAGTCTGGCATCGCAGGACTGGCACGGTGGCTTCAGTGGCTTTGGGTGGGTTGTTGTCTCTGGGGGACCGCAGGTGGCTCTCCATGCTGACCCCCCACTGTCACCCTGCAGTTTTTCCCAAGTGCTGACACTTTCCAGAAGGCGCTGCGGGAGGAGGAGAAGCGGAGGAAGAAGGAGGAGAAGCGGAAGGAGATCCGCAAGGGCCCGCGCATCTCCCGCTCGCAGTCGGAGCTGTAGCGTGGGGGCTCGTGCCTCACGGCAGAGGCGACGCCGCCGGGACGCGGAGCAGCTCGCTCCCTCTCGGTGGCCTCGGGCCGGTGCCTGGCAGTCCCCTTTCCGTTTGTGCTGTGGGTTTTGTTTTATTACCTTTCTTTTTTGTTTGGCGGGGGCCAGTGGTGGTTCCGGCGGGTTGCCCCCACGGGGCTGGGTGGAGCCGAAGTGGGGTACCCCGTCCCTAGAGCCAAAGCACAGACGGGAAGGCAGCCAGGCCATCCCATGGGCCAGTCGGGTGCTGCCAGCCGTGGTGGGGTAGGGAGAGTGGGGCACGGTGCGGCTGACCCCCGTGGGGAGCCCAGAGTATGTCCCCCCTCCGCCGCCTGTGGTGCCCCATGCTGAATGTGCCTCCTCCCTTGTGGGTGGGCTGGGGAGCTCATCACGCCAAACAGCTTCATGAGCAATGCTGCTTCTCTCAGTTTTCTTTCTTTTTTTGTGTGTGTNGGTCTCTGCCCAACTGCTACCTCTGCCGGATCAGCTCTCCCCTCTTCCTGGAGGCTGTTTTACCGAGCAATGCGTTTCATCAGTCCGCCGTAGCTGAAAAGGCCGAGGGCGCAGGTTCCCAGCCCGACAGCATCCTGCTGTCCCGGGCAGCTGCTGCAGGGCATCCCTTGCAGGCAGGCAAATATGCAGTGAATTTTTTGGAATAAGGGATTTTGGGTCTTGCCACTCTGCAGCTGATGTGTGCCTGTCCTGCAAGTGCTGCTGGTGCTGGGGAACCAGTCTTGAGCCCCTGTGAGCCTGTCCTGCACCCCACACTGTCTTGTACCCATCCCTCTGGTGTAGGGCTGGTCCTCTCTAATTTAGTCCCCCAAATCCACTTCTCAGGAGGACAGCTGGCTCCAGGCACACGGGGACAGCAGGGCTGAAGGAGGGAGGGAGCAGCCGAGGGGCTGTGACCATCCACGGGGTGTCTGAGCTGCTGTGGGGGCAGAGGCGAGGGGCTGGCCCTGGACCCGGCACTATAACCTTGTGTGTGCTCATGGTCGCTGATGACCTCACACCAGAGGAGGCTCTTGCAGAGGGACCGTCCCTGGGAAGTGAGTGCTCTGTGCCGGGCTGAGGGCACCGTGGCCTTTGGGAAAGGGGAAGTGTTCTCAATTTTTAACTGTGGAGCCAGGTCTGCCGGCCGGGGGGGGCGGTACTGGGTGTGTGTTTCGTTTTTCTTGAATAAAATTGACTTTATTTTTTTTTAAGTAAAAAAAGCCTGGCTCTTGCTCCAGTTCCTAGCGGGAGCGGGTGTTGGGTCTGGCCCCTCAGGAGGTGACGGTCCGTGGGGAGATGCTGGCGAACGGAGAACGAACCGCTGCCTCGAACCTCCACCGCCGCCTTCCGCCTGGCCCTTCAGCCGGGCTGGGGGCGCGGGGGCACCAGCTCTGCCCCCTCCCGGGTCTCCTGTGGGCAGAGGGGGAGCCGGCAGCGCTCCGCCCGCTCCCACGCGTGTCCGCCGCGCCCGGCGCTGCGCGGCGCTCCCCGCGGGCCCCGCCCCCTCATGAATATTCTAGTGAGGGGGTGGGGTTAGCGCGGGGCGGGGCGGCCTATGCTAATGAGAGCTGCTGATCGCTGACGCGCCATCACACCACGCGCCGCCGCGGACGCCGATTGGCCGGGGGCGACCTGGTCTCATTGACAACAAACCGCGGGGGGCGCGCGCGCCGCCGCCGCGNCTCCGCTTGAGCGCCCGGGGCGGCGGCTGCGGTTCATGCGCCGGGGCGCCCGGCAGCGGCGGGGCCCTGCGGGATGGAGGACGGCGAGCTGGGCGCGGAGAACATGGAGACGCTGACCGAGCTGGGTGACGAGCTCACCCTGGGCGACATCGACGGTGGGCGCCGCGGGAGGGGAGGGGAGAGGGGGTGGGGAGGCGGCGCGCGTGGGCTCCCCACGCGGGGTCGAGGGAGCTCTCATGGCCTCCCCACGCGGGTCCGGGGGGTGTGGGGTGCGTGGGTGGGTTGGTTCTTGGGTCTCACTGCGTGGGGTGTCCCCCCTACGAGTGGGAGCGCAGGGTGGCCGCACCGGCTTGGTCCCGCTGCGTGGGGTGGGCTTCCCACGCGGCACGGGGCGTGAGCGGGGAATCCCCCTGTCCCGCGTGGGTGAGTGCGGGGAGCGTCCCGCCGGGCAGCTCTCGCCTGGCGAGCGGCCACGCGTGTCTCCCCGCGTGGCGTGGGCAGCCCATGGCCGGCCCCGCCTGGGGAGCGCTTCCGAGCGACTATCGCGGGGCTGACCCGCGCCGGGGGACGGCGAGGAGGTGACTGCAAGAAGCTGTGTGGGTGTCTGAGCCCACGCAGCTGCCACCTCTTCCTCCCACGCGTGGCCGCTGCCGGCACGGGGCAGGGTGGGAGAAAGTGATTGCCTTGTCTCCTGCCTTAGAGCCAGGGGGCAAATGGTGCTGCCCGGGGTTTCCCCGCGTGTTTCCTCGTGGGTTGCTTAAAGTCGGTGCTACACGATCGCTGGACCTGTGCCGCCACTGGTGCCCGTGGGAAGGGGCCGTGCCTCCTTGCCCTCCCCCACTGAAACAGGTTTAACTGCTTAAATTTCCCTTTTTTCCGCTCCCTCGTGGAATCCTAAAACTTCACCACACCAACGCCAGAGCCCAGACCCAGAGCAAATCCAGGTTTTCCACCGAAGTGCAGCGAAATGAAGCACCGGCTCATTCCATGTTTCCCAAACAGCTCCTGAAAACCCACAAAAAATATAATTCCTCGATGAGCTGTGCTGTAGGCTGGAGACGGGGACATGGCTCAGCTGTGATCCCAAACAGAGCTCAGCTTTGGAGGGGCGATGCCTGAAGCATCCTTGCTTAGCAGCTGGGAGATAAAATTGTACTAGTGTTTCTAAATTTCTAATTGCAATTGATTTGCAGTGTAGCTAGGGGCAAAATCTGTGTCCTTTTTTTTTTTCTTCATTATATGTAAAAGAACAATATGGTTTATGAGAATGTAAGGGGCTTAGTTATCACTTGTAAAGTTGCTGGTGCAAACCGAAGGTGGTGTTTACTCTTTTTTTAAGCACCACGTAATGACTTCTCGGGATCTATACGGAAACGGAGATGAATTTTAATCCTGACCCGCCGTGTGCCTGGGGAGGTGTGATTCAGAACGATGAGTAACTCGGGGAAAGAGCTTCACCTTCCTCCCTGGCTCCTGGGGTGGATTTTCCCTGGGGGGGAGGTGTGTGACAGTCCTGCTTTTTTTGTGCTCCGACTTGGATTCTTCTCACGGTTTGAAATTCTGCAAAGGTTTTGATTTGGTTTTTGACTCTCCGCATCGGTGGGTCTTGATGTTCCTCTCCCATTCAGGCCGAGGGACCCTCGCCTCTTGCCGTGCGGGTTTTGATTTTTGTGGTGGAGGAGGAACACCACCGGTCTGGGGGATGTGCCGGCTGCTCCGGGAGGTCGGTGCTCGCCGGGGTCGTGCTCCGGGGTGGCATTGTGAGGTGGGTCGGGGGTCCCGGTGCTGAGCCCAAGGCGTCTGGCTCTGCCTCCTGTCCCGGTGGGAGCTCCTCAGCCAGCAGGGGTACGAGGGTGGCGCGGGGGGGCAGGGTCCCGTTTGGTCACAGGTGGACACGCGTCTGGGCTCAGCGTTGTTTCTGTCAGGGCTGGGTTCTCCACTGTTCCTTGTCTCCAGGAGGGTGCGGGAGCAGCCCGGCTCTGAGCCGCCACCCAGGAGAGGTGGCCGAAGCCCGTGCCGTGCTGCCAGGTGTCTGCCCGCTGGGATGATCCAAGCAGCAGGTGTCCTCGGGGGGCTCGGTTTGGTAACACCTCGGTGACATTTTTTACCCTTGGGCTGGGCTAGTTTTCTGCAGTATCATCTCACTCCACGTAAGGGACCGAGACGTCTTTGGCACGGAGGATGTGGGTGATCTGACAGTGATGGGTTTGTCACTGAGAGCTGTCCCCCAAAAGCTGCCGAGCTCCCTAACAGTGAGTGCAGACACTCGCTCTATTCTCTCGGTAAGCAAATGTGTTTTAAAAGGGAGGGATTTGGATTTTGGATGTTGCTGTTTCTCCTGCTTTTTATCTTCCTTGTTTCATTGCTAGGAAAGCTCTTGAACACTTCAAAAGAAGTGGGTTTGATCCCCTGGCAGTCTACTTTTTAAAGTTAATCTTTAGACTTTTTTGCATTTAGTCAAAATTAAGTCTGTGATAAAGACGTGATTTAACTTGTGAGAGCAAGAGTAGTTTTTATAATAAGATATTAAACCTGCTGTGTTGAACACAATGTTCCTTAAAAACCTTGCTTGAAATTTAGCTCTTCAGAGCAAATCTTGTCCAATTTATGTTTATTCTCTACTTGAAGTAGTGCTGCCTAATAGTGAAATAGTGGTGCCATCAGATGAAGAGCTTGAGAAGTACATAGTTGGGATTATCCAATTTATTGTGTTGGGGGTTATTTGGGATGGTTTTAGCTGTAGTCAGTTGGGGGGTGAAAAGCTGCTTAGTATCCATCTACATGTTATGCAGGAGTGTTAATGTTTAAACACCCCTCCTTGCTCTGATAATGTTTTGTGAAAGTTTACTGAGGCATTGCATTAGGAAAAAAAAAAAAAAAAAGTTCTGTTCATCTAGTTAAAAGCAGAGACAAAGGTTTGGTCCAGCTGGTCCCCGAGGGCGGCTGCCACTCCGTTTTGGGGCAACGCGTGTCCTCACTTAGTGTTGGGTTATAAATAGGTCGGGAGGACGCATCTCCTCCATCCAGCAGGCTCCAGTTCTTAAGAGCAATGGTCACAGTCAATGCTTAAATGTGTATAAGGTTGGGGAGAGATTGCTGTCAGAAGGGAAGAAGAGTAATATTGTAGAAATACAGAAATATGGTGAAACATTTGTTGAGGGAGCAAGAAGGCTGGAGGACGATTCCTTTGCTCTGTCTCAGGAGTGACAGGAATTAATTGGATGATGAGTGGGTGGCATTTTGGAGAAGCAAATTAATGGGCCTCTTATTGCTGGGACAATTTCCATGGAAACGTTTTATGAAAAGTTTGCTTCTTCAAACCCCCTTCATAAACCACAGCAGCCACATCCTTCGGGTTTGTGGATGAGAAAGCTCCTGGTGTAAGGAGCCCTTTGCCATATTTTTTCCTATGAATCAGGAATCTATTTTCTACTTTCGAAACTCAGATTAATTATTTAGTTATAAACCCTTCATTATATTTGTGGGTCCCCTCCCTTTTTTTCCTACTGGCAGAAAAATAAAAATGAATAGAACTTTCAGAAAGCGGAGAAAGAGCCCGTGCGGCATGGGCAGGTCTTGGGGTGGGGAAAGGATGTCTGACTCCTCACACCACCACCCGTGCACAGATCAGGGGAAGCACTCAGGTAGCTTAAGGTGTGTAATTGGATTAAATTGGATTAGATGGAGGCAAGAGGAAGCTTCGCTTATGAACAGTGATCTCTCGGTTGTGAAATTTTTTTTCCTCTGTGGGGGAGAGCTATGGCGTTGCGGTAGGAGCCTCTTGATGTGGGCTGATAAAATCTTGGAGAAGGTGGGATGGGGAGAAACTGCTCTGCAGTGATTGCAGGCAGGGGAGCAATAGGCAAAAAAAAGTTATTATGGTAGTTTAAACGTATGCATGGATTTCTGCTACAGTTCTATAAAGTGTTTTTTTCCCTTCAATTTCTGATATGCTTGAAAGTAAAATTAAGTTAAGATGAATTCTTGTCCCATTTCTTCATTTTCCAGATATTCAGTGGGGCAGGAAGGGATAGGGGGCTTGAAAGCACCCTAGAAGTTGCATGGGAGAACGGTTAGGACTGGAATTGCGGAGGTGCTTGGTTTCTTCCTTCTGCATGTATTAGCCTGGAGCAGTGATGTAACAGGACTAATATTTTAGATATACTGGAGATAGCTTTAAGTTCTAGTCTGTGCTTTGGTCCTGTGGTCTGGGAAGGTGCTGCAGGAGAGTCCTGCCGTTCCCCCTGAGCAGCAGCAGCAGTGTCCTGCTGCTGGCCACCTCTTGGTTTCTCTCTGGAGATGTTAGGTTGGTGTGATATGTTCTCTGGACGTTTTGAAGGACCCAGAGCTCTCTTCTGTGCATGAACACTGTCAGCGTTTGGGCGATAAAATAGCGCTGAACACGTTTTCTTCTGTTTCACAGAGATGCTGCAGTTCGTCAGTAACCAAGCAGGTGACTTCCCAGATCTGTTTCCGGATCACTTGTGCGGCACCTTCCAGGGCAGCGGCAGCGGTGGCGGCAGCGGCGGGACCCTGGAGCCGCAGGTGCAGCGGTACAGCCAGGTGCAGGTCCAGCCCTTCCCGCTGCCCCCCGCCTCCCCCCAGCTCCAGAGCCTGCCCGTCAAAGCCGCCCAGGCAACCCCCCCGGCCCCGCCGCGCTCGGCCCCCCTCCTGCAGCCCCGGCCCCCGCTCCAGCCGCAGCTCCAGCAGCAGGCCGTCATGATCGCACCCACCGCCTTCAGCTCTGCTCCACAGACCAGGATCATCCAGCAGCCGGTGATCTACCAGAATGCGGCCACAAGTTTCCAAGGTAGCAGTTGCGGTGCTCAGGCTGTGGGTGTGCACGGTGCACTTTTAAATTTGGGGTGTTCAGGCTAGGGGTGTGCATGGTGAGCTTGCAATAAACGGTGTTGGTGTTCCAACTCCAAAAGCACCCTCGGCCACAACAAGGCTGGTGGTCCTTTTTTTGCGGTGCTGCCTGTGGGGTGTCCCTTGCCTGCTGGTGGGGCTTTGGAGTTGGGGGAGCATGAGAAACTATCAGAAATGAGATCTGAAGTCTTTTTGTGTGACCTCTTGCGAAAGCTGTCTTCTTGCTGCTCTCCTCTCTTACGGCCTTCTCTCCTATGGCTCGAGAGGCTTGATAAAAGTATGTCTGAGAAATGATTGTTGGCAACCCTGTCCTCCCACTGATGGGTGCAATAGGAAGCTTCAGTCTGTCTGATGTGGTGGTCCAGAATGAAGGCACTTTTTAACTACCAAACTCTCGAGTGGAGTACTTGCATTGAGCAGAGACACTTGTAGGTGTATTTAATAATGACCGCATCTTCCTTTGTGAGTGCCAGCTGTCTTGATCCTCTTCAGCCAGCATTGATTCTTTACATAAGTATGATCCTGGGGTCCACCCAGATCAGCAGAAGTGGGCAAGTGCTGGTTGGATGACAACAAGTCCTATGAGGAGCAGCTGAAGGAACTGGGATTGTTCAGCCTGGAGAAAAGGAGGTTGAGGGGAGACCTTATTGTGTCTACAACTACCTGAAAGGAGGTTGTAGCATGGAGAGTGTTGGTTTCTTCTCCCAAGTAGCAAGTGATAGGATGAGACGAAATGGCCTCAAGTTGTGCCAGGGAAGGTTTAGGTTAGATATTGGGGAAAATTTCTTCACAGAAAGGGTTGGAACAGGCTGCCCAGATAAGTGGTTGAGTTGCCATCCCTGGAGGTGTTTAAAAGACATGTAGATGCGGTTTTTAGGGACATGGTTTAGTGTTGGAGTTAGGTTATGGTTGGACTTGCTGATCTTAAAGGTCTCTTCCAACCAAAGCAAGTCTATGATGTGCCACGTCAAATGTTGCTGAAGTAATGAGTCTTGTGCTATCAGACCAAAGGTGTTTGACTTTATTTTCTCTTAGCTGATGCTCTGCACCTCTTGGAAAGCTGCTATTCTAGGTGCAGTGTCCTCTTGCAGGAGGCACCAAAGGAGCTGGAAGCTTCCCAACGTGTGGGATGTGTTAGGTGAATGCTGCCTACCAAGAAGCTCTGGGAAGAAGTTAGGAGCATTTGCAGGCTCCAGAATGGAGACCTGTGTTTCTGGACTTATTACTGACATCTCTTCTGCTTTTCAGTTCTCCAGCCTCAAGTCCAGAGCCTGGTGACGTCCTCCCAGGTCCAGCCGGTGACCATCCAGCAGCAGGTGCAGACGGTGCAGGCCCAGCGAGTGCTCACGCAGGCGGCCAACGGCACCATCCAGACCTTAACACCGGCCACGGTCCAGACGGTTGCTGCACCACAGGTCCAGCAGGTTCCAGTAAGTAAAAATGGGAGTGATACGGGGATCCTGCAGCAGAAGAAATTGCTTGTGCGGGTCTGGTCTCCTGATTTGCCAGAGGAAAGGTGGCAAAGCTTGTAGCACTGGCGGTCCTGGCTAGGATTGCTTTTGCCCCAACGTTTTTATGTGCGAGAGGTGTTTCTAGCCAGTCCGTGTTCCAGAAACATTTTACTTCATGGAAGTCACATGTGAGAGTCTCTGTTGTGAGCCGTGATGTGACTTGGTAGGTGACATTTGGAAACAGTTTGCTCTAAAACATCTGCATAACTGAACTTAGTCTAAAATATTTTTGTAACCTGATGCTGCCAAACTGGTTTGGAAACCTTACTTGAACAAGCTTTCTTTGACTTTTGCCTGCTTCTTTGCAAGTCCACCACCTCTATCATGTCTTGTAAGGGCCAGCTGATACTGGATTGGTTTTTTTTCCAGTTCTGCTGCTGCTGCTGCTACAGTGTNGACTGGAAAAGTCTTGTGCCTCTTTCCATTGGATGCAATCATTTATGGCTAGAGGACTCTCAATATGACAGAGTTTCAGTTGTACTCTATCTGTGGTGTTCTCTGTATTTGAGAGTCCATGAGGTATTATGGCAAAATAGCTACACTTGGTTTTGATCTGCTTGATATTCATGGTACAGATTGTTTCAGTGAAACTGGGGTGGGGAAAGCTTCTACAGGTATCTGCCCAAGCAGGCTGTCCTAGCCATGTTAGACTGTGAGTACGCAAACAGTTAATGTAGGCAGCTAATTATTAGGTGTAATTGGAGAGGGGAAGGGAGCTTTTCCATCAGCTCTTTTGTGTTCATACATACTCATCTACTTCTAGTGCTTGATTTGAAAACCAATGTCCTGGTAGTTCCTCTGCCTGCCTCCCTCCCTCCGGGGCTGTTCGCATTGTCTCATGGTCAGAGTTTGCATCAGAGACCAACAAAAACCATCCGGGTGATGCAGGGCACAAGGGGAAAGAAATACTCACCCTGCTCTTTTGCTGTCCACTGAGATGTGAAGTTGCAGCTTTTCCCTTTGCTTACCTCTGGCTACTGAGATCAGCAGAGAAATACATGCTTGCTCTCCCCTTCACCTCTGACTCTTCTTCAACCCAGGTTCTGGTCCAACCTCAGATCATAAATACGGACTCCCTTGTCCTGACAACCCTGAAAGCGGACGGGAATCCTGTTGTGGCGGCGGTTCAGAACCCAGCACTGACGGCGCTCACCGCTCCCATCCAGACCACGGCTCTGCAGGTACCGTATGGACCTTCTTCTCCCTTCCCTCTCCTCACTGGTGTCCTTTCCTCTTAATGCAAGGAACAGATTTGGGCTTCAGTATTCTGCAGTGGTGCAAACGGGAGGGGTTTTGGGGGCTGCTCTAGACATGTCCAGAGTGAGTAATACCCTGGTTCTGCCAAGGCTAAACACACATAGTGTACTTTTTTGGCAGCCTCCCATGGCCAGTAAGCAAAGACCAAGGGCATGTTTCTGTTTACCTTTTTCTGGTGTTACAAGGAGAGGAATATGACCTAGAAATTCCATCCAGTTTTTAACCCCTGGAAGATACTTGAAGGTGAAAGCCAACTCAGAATACCTGTAGAACTTCCCCCTGCTCAGTAGTGTCTAATAGCAGTATGTTGAATGTGAAAACTAATTAAGCTGCTTTTCAGGTGGCATTTGCAGTGAGGATTCAGCATAATCATTCGACATGGCAGCTGTGCTTCATGGCCTCCATTTCTTATCAACTCCGAGAAACTTGTGCCCCCAAAGACATATTTATTACGATCTTGCACATTCTGAACAGATATCTCTTCAAATGTTTACTGGAGGAGATAAACTTGCAAGTCTGGACTTAACTTGACTTCTTTTGCATAGTATGGTAGACTTCTTATGTACTTGTCAGCAATCAGGCTAAAATTTTCCATTAACCTGCTTGTTTTAAGGTGAGATTTTCACTCAGAGGTGAGGCTTATGTGATCATGTCTGTTTGAGACATAATCTGTAAAGCGTTTTGAACACATACAAATTTGGTTGAAATTAGCCAAGGAAAGATGTAGGACTTAAATTCACTTATTTGTCAAGTTTCAGCTTGAAAGGAAACTCAATTTCTAATATCCCAATTAGAAGACTGTTTCAGAATCAAAATTGTTTCTGAAGTTGCTTATGACTAGTTTACTTTCATTTATGTTAGTCTGTCTTTTGACAGAGATAA
Source organism: Pampusana beccarii (assembly GCA_013399365.1). Lineage (NCBI taxonomy): Eukaryota > Metazoa > Chordata > Aves > Columbiformes > Columbidae > Pampusana > Pampusana beccarii. The sequence goes on from VWYH01009016.1 coordinate 1,004,856, forward strand.
CTCTTCCTCTCCATAACCACTTCCCTGACCCTTGGAGTACTTCTGAGAACACATGTACCCTTCTCAATCTTGTTTTGCTGGGTTAAGCAGTGTAAACTTTCTTTACTCCAGCTGTCCCAGAAGCCCCTCTGTGCAACTGTTCTGATAGGATTCATCATCTTTTATTGCAGAGTACATACTGCTTTATTTTGGTGTAAATAGTCTGTCCCGCATCTAGATGTCCAAGCCTGAGCTTTTCATGCCAGTGTATATCACTCATTGCCTTAGTTCTTGATCTGAAGACATTTTTATAGCCTACAGATCTGTTTGGTTTTTTCCTGTTTGTTCGAGTTCAAATCAACTGCATTGTTTTTCCTTAGTCGGGTCCTTTCTAACATCGCTGTTACCAGTTTGGAAGTAGCATTGCCTGTTGCTGATTTGATGACTTTATTCATCCACAGGAAAGGTGGATTTAGACACTTGGGGTGTAAGGATGGTAGGAGCAAGGAGGAGCCTTGGTCCATTTCTCTGTTTAGTGGATGACCAGGGCATGGTATTGATGGAAGAGTGTTTCATGCTCTTGGAGAACAAGAGATGTTTTTACTTCGTGGTGACCAGTCTGGGAGGCAGTGGCAGATTTTTTTTTCCTGTGCTGCTGTGCCAATGCTCGTGCCAGCTAGGGAAGATGGGAGGAAATTGGCATATCTCCTATTTTCTGACCTGTACAAGCTTTTTCTGATTCTTCTTTTGTGTACTCCTTTTTCTTTTACCATCATAAACCTTATCTAAGTTGGCTGATTGCTGGTGACGCTTGTTATGCATGGTCTTTGTAGACCCTCGTTGGGAGCAATGGGACCATTTTGACCACAATGCCGGTGATGGTGGGACAAGAAAAGGTGCCTATCAAACAAGTTCCTGGGGGTGTCAAGCAACCAGAACCACCTAAAGAAGGAGAGAGGAGAACAACTCACAACATCATTGAAAAGCGCTACCGGTCATCCATCAATGACAAGATCATTGAGCTGAAGGACCTTGTCATGGGGACAGATGCCAAGGTAAAGATATGGAATAATAGCAGATCTAGTGTTGCAAATTCTTTGTGTTCAGGTGCGCATTGCTCTTACCAAATGAAGCAGTTGGGTACAGGTGACTGTTAGTGCACGTGTACTGGGATAAGACTGGTGTGAAACACTTATGCAATGGAAAGCTTGATAATTGTATTCAGGAAGGCTCATCTGTAAAATGTTTATTTTACTATGCTAGTGGTACTATTTCTTGAAAATAAGCTATACTTTACACATTCATTCTTATGTTAGGTCTGGCTTAAATAGACTTTCTAGGTAGAATATCCAAGTGGATGTTTTGATAACTCTGCCAAACCAGAACTTGCTTGTTTCCTTTTCCATGCAACTGCAGTAGGGATGAGCTTTCCAGTTTTTCCTTTAGATATTGAGTTGTGAAAACTGCTGCTTGCTCAAATATTAGGAACTTTCTTGTACTGTGTATTCGGGGTTGTCCTATTCACTTTCCCTCATGCTGGCAGAGCAGGGAGTTGTGTTCTTGATAGCTTGCATGGTCTCTGTACAAATACGTGCGCTAGTGAAGTCACCTCCTGTTGCTGGGTGGAATTTGAAGCTTACATTTTAAAAATATTGGTAATGTGTAGTGACTTCAGAGTACTTTGGACTTCCGCTTATAAGTTAAGCTTGTCTGCTGCTTGTGGAAGCAAGTATTTTCATGGGGATGGCCAAGGGAGTGAGGCAAGGAGAGAACCACCGATCTCAGAATTAAAGAGTGAAGAGTGGTTAACAGATGGCAGCTTGTTCCATCCCAGAAGAAAGCCACTTCCTTTCAAAGCCATGGTACTTTCAAAGGACTATTTCTGGCTGAAACCTAGGTATGAACTCTCTTGTAATTTGGATGTTAATCTGTTTCCATTGCACTATTTTCATAAGATCCCTGAGAAACTCCAGTCCTTGTGTGCCTTTCAAAGTTGGATACGTTGCCCAGAGTGTGCCCTGCTATTGGTTTCTTTGCAGCTACTGAGTGGTCCTTCACACCCTTTTCTTTCTATTGCCACATGATACGAAGGGTTGTGGTACCCCTGCAAAAGGAGTGACCGCTTAACATTCTTCATATTAACGGCATTTTGTACCTCTTAATTCCTTGCAGATGCACAAGTCTGGGGTCCTGAGAAAAGCCATTGATTACATTAAATACCTCCAGCAGGCCAACCATAAACTGAGGCAGGAGAACATGGTTCTGAAGCTGGCTAACCAAAAAAACAGTAAGTTGTGGAGGCTGTATGGCAGGGGGAGGTGGTCAGGAACTTAGGATGCCTCTTGCAGTTCCTTATGCCTGACAGAGGTGGATAACATGCACGTTGCATCGATAGTGGGTGGTGTTCCTCCAGATGGCAGAGCCAATCTGAGCAACACTGGCAGGACACAGGATTGAGAAGCGTGTACGTAACACACTCTGACTTTTGCAGAGCTGTTGAAGGGCATTGACCTAAGCAGCCTGGTTGACAACGATGTGGATCTGAAGATAGATGACTTCAACCAGAACGTGCTGCTGATGTCTCCTCCAGCCTCTGACTCGGGATCCCAAGCTGGCTTCTCTCCCTATTCCATTGATTCAGAGCCAGGAAGCCCACTCCTTGATGATGCAAAGGTATTTGTGACTTCACTTGTCAAATTCAAGGCATCTACTTCAGGGGTACATAATGGCCAGAATTTAAATTCTCCTAATTCTCAAGAGTGGAACCAGCGGACATCTGGCAGGCAGATCTGTAGGGGTCAGAGATTCTTTGTAAGCATGAGGAATGGGTTTTATCTGTTCTTAAATGATCGAGACTGCTTCCAGAACTGTATTAGCTGAGCCATACCTGAGCTGCTAGAAGAACTGTACTTGGTCTTCAGCCCCTGGAGAGTCTCTGAACGTACAGTGCGTGTTCATGACCCGGAGAACCCGTGGCTTTCCAGGGATATATATGTCCAGTGAATAAAGCAGGAGAACTTGAAAATGGATGATGACGTCAGCTGTGGTTAATGAAACCATGAATTACCACAGTAACAGAAAGCTGTTAGCTGTCTTCGGCTGGCAGCTTTGTTTTGTGGATATCACAGAAGCATTTCCTGGGAGATTGTCAAAGGAGTTAGGGCAGCAAAGGTTAATCCTAGCCTAAACCAGGGATCCAGTTAATGATAACTGAGATGACTGGAAGCAGAGGAAGGATGGAGGCACTCAAATACTTCACCCTTATCTTACTAAGCTGGGGAAAGCTTCACTGGTGTTCTTGCCGATCTTGATCTTAACAGCAGATTTTGAAACGTGTTCTGTTTCTCCTTCTTCCCCCCTCCCTTGGCATAAGCTTTTTTTGTTCTATGGAATGGTAAGCAGTTTTCTTCCTCCTTCTCTCCACTCCTGTTCCTTTGAAGGTTAAAGATGAGCCTGACTCTCCTCCTGTGGCCCTTGGTATGGTGGATCGCTCTCGAATACTCCTCTGTGCTCTCACGTTCCTTTGCCTTTCCTTCAATCCTTTGACGTCCCTCCTGGATGCCCGAGGAGCCTCGGAGTCCGACGGCCTGGTGCACCACGGCTCTGGCAGGAACGTGCTGACCATCGAGTCAGGTAACGAACTGCAGTAGTTTGGACCACAGAACGTGGCCAGGCGTACGTGGTCTCCCTAAAGACCCTCTCCAGCTGTGACAGCTGCAGGTCACGAGGTGGACCTGATTCAGTAGGATCGTTTTGTGTGTTCAGGGAGTTGTACAACCTTTGTTGAATGTTTGTGGAGGGGTGGTAACTGCAGGGATGGGCGTGGGAGGAGAGCCAGCCGAGAGCGCTTGGACACAGTTCCCCTTTACATTCACATCCAGCGTTCTTCTAGAGCCGAACCAGCCTTTGCTCAGCGTGGTGAGGTGAGGGGCACCCACTTGTAGCCCAGTGGCCTGGGCTCTCAGGACAGACCCTTGAAAAGTACTTCAGAGTTAAGGAGTCCTCCTGTCCTCATTGATCTTTGAGGCGTGTCCACTTTTAATTTGTTTTTAAGGTAACTGCCTGATTTTTGTAACTTATTAACGAATTAATAGGTGAAGAATTACTTCAGAAACACTTGCTATAGGGTCTTGCAACTGGCTTGGTCAGTACACTGATTTAATAATATTAATAGTTTAGAGTTTGGCAGCTTAGGGGGAGGGCCAGGGATTCTGTAGGCATGCTTGGAGTTTGGATGAAGAATTGTTGATACGGGTGTTTCCTGATTAAATGCCATCTTTGCAAAAGTTGATACCACATGTAGCAAGCTTAGCAAGGTATCCTTATGGGTCTGTGCTCATCCTGTTGCTGGGCTTTCAGTGCCCAGATTAACACTTAACTTTCCCTTTGGGATGTCCGCTGCAGATGCGGGTGGTTGGTTTGGCTGGATGATGCCCACGCTGATCCTGTGGCTGGTGAACGGAGTGATTGTCCTGAGCGTGTTCATTAAGCTCCTTGTGCATGGAGAGCCGGTGACCCGGCTGCACTCGAGGTCATCGGTCGCCTTCTGGAGGCACCGCAAGCAAGCGGACCTGGATTTGGCACGGGTAAAGTCGACTTGTCATTTTGCGTCAAACACGTCTTCTTGGAGGGGCTGTGGGTGGATGTGGCCCCATGGAGTGGTGGCTCAGCACTTGCAAGTGCGTGGTGTTCGTCGAGTGGATTATCCTGCCTGACTTCAGAGAAGTTGGTGCTGGATTGTCTTGAGCTGATTGCCATCCTCCCTCAGCCTAAATTAGTGAGGCATGGACATCATAATTGGCAGAGGCTCCTCACTTCCGTCCTTGTCCCTGTCCCTTGCTGCTGCATCTCATAGCAATCTTTGGCAGCAAGGTCTTGTTTTTTCTCCATAATCTAGCCTCTGCTGTGTCTGTTTGTCTGATGTCCTCTGGCCTCTTGGAAGTCATCTCCATTGTTGAGGCAACATTTGGGTTTTGATATGGGGACCCTGAAACTTGCATGTTGTTTGAGAAGGCATAAAGCTCCTTTCACCTAGTGCTGATGTGTCTCGCAGGCAGTGCAGGATCAGAGCCATGTGTGGAAAGATAGTTGTAGGGACAGATTTGAAGATGCTTTAAATCGCCTTAATGTTTACCGGCACCAGGTTGACTTCCCTCAGCTAAAGTTCTTGTCCCAGCTTGCACATCAGTTTGTCTTGCTCCCAATGCCAAGGAGGTCCCAAAGTGTCTCTGTGATGGTGCTTTTTGCCGTTGAACCTTTTGTTCTGTTATTTGCAGGGGGATTTTGCTGCAGCTGCGTCGAACCTGCAGACTTGCCTGTCGGTTCTCGGCCGAGCGCTGCCAGCTTCCCGCCTGGACCTGGCCTGCAGCCTGTCCTGGAACGTGATCCGCTACAGCCTGCAGAAGCTGGCGCTGGTGCGGTGGCTGCTGAAGAGGACCTCTCACCAGTGGCGGGCAAGGGAGGCCACCGCCGGCTCTGAGGAGGAGGCCAAGACCAGCGCCCGGGATGCGGCTCTGGCGTATCACAAGCTCCACCAGCTCCACATAACAGGTAGGAACGGAGGTGGCAGATCTGCTGTCCTCCTCACTTTGCCAAATGAGGAGGCTCAGAGCTGGTCCTGGCGGGTACAGGGAGAGCACTACAGCCTCCCTCCTCTGGGAGGGCTGTTGGATAATATCCTGACAGATTTTGGGAGCCACTTACTAAAACATGACGGGTAAATGCCATAAAAGAGTTCTGTAAGAACGGCCGAAGCAACAGCCATGTCTCGAGTTACGTGTTTCTGAGTCCACAGAGGTGGCTGGAAGTCTCTCCCAAGCAGCAGCTGATTGAGTCCAGTCACTTTTTGCTGCTGTTAAGGATTTGTTTCATCACTGTCACTTGGGTACGTGATATGGAAGCCAAGGCTGGGGTTAATTGCCGGAAGAACTTCAATTTCTGAAGCTGTGTAGAGCGCAGATTGCCAGTTGGTGTTGATATGCTTTGAAAACCTGGGCGTGTGCACATGTGCTAAGGAAGTACTTGAATGTTCCTTGCGAACAGTTGTTTTTGCCGTTGCCTTGGCAAACTCATTTGCAATGTTAATAGGCTCTGAGTGCATCAGAATTCCAAGCTAAACTTCCTTCTGCCTTATTCTGTGCAAATTGCAGCCATGCCTCCAGTTCAGCCTGGAGAAGAGAAGTCTCTGGGAAGACCTTATTGTGGCTTTTCAGTACTTAAAGGGGGCCTATAAGAAAGATGGGGACAGACTTCTTTAGCAGGGCCTGTTACGATAGAACAAGGAGTCATGGTTTTAAACTAAAGGAGACGAGATTCAGGATAGATGTGAGGAAGAAATTTTTTACAATGAGGGTGGTAAAACACTGGCACAGGTTGCCCAGAGGGGTGGCAGATGCCCCATCCCTGGAGACATTCCAGGCCAGGTTGGACGGGGCTCTGAGCAACCTGATCTAGTTGAAGATGTCCCTGCTCATTGCAGGGGGTTGGACTAGATGGCCTTTGAAGGTCCCTTCCAACCCAAACGATTCTATGCCACCAGGGATAAGTGCTTGTCCTTAGTATTATCAGTGTAGGTACAGGTGCGCACTGCAAAGTAGTTCAATTTTAAGATAGTGATGAATATAGCAAGGCAAAGTTTGCTGATTTTATCCTAACTGATTTAACTATACAGGGGTTTCTTGCAGAAGCAGAGCTGTGGATACCAACCTTGTTATCTGTGGAGGGAGGACTTGTTTATAGTTGTTCTGTTGCCTGAATACAAAGTAGTATTTGTAAACTTCTCATGTCATCAGGCTCTTGTTGTCTCTTTAGGACAGCAGCCCTGCAAATCACAGTAGTATTTAGTAGCTGGTACTACGGCATTAAAAGTTAACACTTCCTTTCCCTCCTGGTGCAGGTAAACTTCCTTCCAGCTCAGCTTACTCGGGCTTGCACATGGCCCTGTGCGCTGTGAATCTGGCTGAGTGTGCAGAAGAAAAGATCCCACCCAGCACCATGGCAGAAATCCACCTGACGGCCGCGGTTGGCTTGAAAACCCGCTGCGGAGGCAAGCTTGGCTTCTTAGCGGTGAGTTGTTGTCTCCTCTTCCATCCCACCTCCAAGCAGAGCTCTAGGAAGGTCTGCAAGCTGACCTTGCACTAGCTCGGGTCATCTGCGAGAACCACAATTACCATCTGGCCTGCAATTATGATACAAGCTGTAATTATGATACAACTTTTGTCCTCGGTGGTGTGTGCTGATCCCTGGGTATTGTTCTCAACCTCAGCTTCTCCTTTCCCAGAGCTACTTTCTAAGCCAGGCTCAAAGCCTGTGCAGCTCGGAGCGCAGTGCCATTCCTGACTCGTTGCGTTGGCTGTGCCACCCCCTGGGGCAGAAGTTTTTTGTGGAGCGAAGCTGGACGGTGAGGTCTGCTGCGAAGGAGAGCCTGTACTGCACCCAGAGGAACCCTGGTGAGAGCTGATTGTGTCCCGAGTGCCTGGCAGGCTCTCCACCTCTGGGACCAAAGCGAGTGTCTCTTCTGTGTCCACCCAGCTTGTGGTCTTGTTGGGCAAGAGGAGTTGAGATGTGTCTCCTCAGCCTGCAGGACCTGGCTCTCTTCCCTGTTTATACTGTATTGTCATCCCACTTGTGTCTTTATATGCTGGAACACAACCTGGATGTAGCCCTGAATGTCTGAGGGTGATGTTGCGGGGAGACCAAGGTTTATCCTCCACAGAGCAGCGTCATCGCTGTTTTGCTGAGTGTCTGAAGTGCCAGAGAGATGTTTGACCAAGGGCTGAAGCTTTATAAATGGATTAAAGGGTTAAAAAAGCCCTGAGAACTGAGTCTTTAGAAATCTTCGTATTAATTTCTCAAGAGTTTCCCTCTGCTGCTCTTCTTCTTGCTCCTACATTTTCTTTTCCTCTTGCTCTTACATTTTGATTCTTCTTGGTGTGTGTGGTTTGGTTGGTTGTTTTTTTGTTGTGGTGGTGGTGGTTTTTGGTTGTTTTGTTTTGTTTTTTGTGAAATGGTTTGGTTGGTTTTCTTCCTCTCTAGCTGATCCTATTGCACAAGTTCATCAGGCGTTCTGTGAGAACCTGCTGGAACGAGCAGTGGATTCACTCGTGAAGCCTCAGACTAGGAAGGAGGTAGCGGGACAAGAGGAGGAGGAGCCGTGGTGAGTTTGTGTTGCTGTGCTGGGGACTGCTCGCTGCAGCTGCAGGCTCTGACATCAAGCTCCTCACTGTTGACTGAGCACTCTGGGGCAAACTGAGTGGTTGGTCCTTGTTAAAGACTTGAAATGAGAATGTAAGGATGGCCACCACAGCTTATTAGAAGGGTGAGCTCTGCCTCTTCATGTAAAACCCTCTGAAGTGCAAGGTGCACCCAGGTGTGGGGAGGGTTTTTGGTGTCAGCTGGTGTAGTGCTGGTTGTTTCCTGAACTGGATGGATGGTGTTTTTTCTGACAAAGTTTAATGTTCAGGAACACTAAAATTAGTGTGTGCTTGCTGCTTCTGTAGACCAGAATATATGTCCAGTGCTCTAAGAGCATGAAGGTCTGGCATGTCAGAGTGAGCCCACCAGCTCATGGTGTCGTGCATGAAGGTGTTCTCCTAACTCAACAAAGTGTCACACTTACCAGCACTGAAAAATCAAACCGACGCATGGCAAGAGCAGGAGAGATGACGTTGGCCGAAATTGTCCTTGGCCTCTGCAAGCCATGTCACCAAACGAAAGGGGCTGATAGGTGGCAATCAGAGCGGCTCCTTGTACTGAACCACATCCAGCTCTTTCCTGGACTCGGCGGGAAGTGGAGCCCCAGCTTTTGCCAGCAATTCTGCACTGTTTCTAGCTCATATCCAGATTTCCTGGTGCCAGACAAATGTTATGTAATTATATGGGAAGCTCTGTAAGGATCCTGTCCCCAGAAGGTGTGGGTAAACCCTCAAATGGGAAGATAACCCAGTTTCCTTACCTGTG
>VWYH01009016.1:1013833-1034253 GCA_013399365.1 Pampusana beccarii
TTTTTTTTGTTTCTGTTTTTTGGTGTGGTTTTTTTTTTCAATTCTCCTTTCCATCATCATTGCAGAAAATGAGCGGCACTCTGGTCTAATTTCTTGTACAATACCAATGCTTGTGGTCAGGTGCTGGTATTGATGATGAGAGAAAGTAGCAGAACTTGTGTAAGTGAGGTGGGTTGTCAATACACTTGTGTGAGTCCTGTCTCAGGGGAAGGGCCACCTTGAGTAACACAGCAAGCATTTCTGTGTCCCTCTGTGGGGGGAGCTCAAGATCTTCATCTGTAGCACGTCCCAGGAAATTAGATCATTGCCGCGTGTGCTGCTTTCTCTGACCAACGCTATGAACGTGTGTTGTCACTTGCATTCATACGTATTTGCATATATACAAATAATCACTTGCAGAAATGTAGTTCAGCCTCTTGTGGTGGCAGTGATTGAAAGGAGCCTGTGATCAGCTTGTAACATACGTCATGTCCAGCATCTCTGGTTGAGGTGAGACTTCCAGCATTGACTCGAGTTCTGCACTGGTTTCCTTACATGTTTCTTGAGTCCAAGAGCGTTACTTGTAGAGATTGAACTTTCTGCTGGTTTAATGGGTCAACACTGTTTAAAAATGCCTTGTGACTGATGAGAAGCGCCTTCGGGCTTTGGTGTGTCCTGTTTGACAGCATAGCGAAGGTCTGCCTGCTTCTTGTTTCAGTGAGTTCTCCGGTGCCATGGAGTACCTGAAACTGCTCAACTCTTTCTTGGACTCCATGGGAAGTGGAGCCCCACCCTTTGCCAGCAATTCTGTGCTCAAGTCTTCTGTGGGTAAGTCCGGTGGAACTGAAGCTCTCTCGGCTGCAGGAACAACCGTTGTTACGTGTTCCACCTCTCACATTCCAGGCAAGGAGAGGCACAGCCCTTGCAGTGAGTCTTGGTTGCTGAGCAGCAGCACACCACAGTGTGGTATGGCAGCTCAGGCTCGAAGAGGGTGGTTTGGAAGGCTCGTAAATTCGTCTGTGTGTCGGAATGCTGGGTTCCGGGTGGGACTGCTGGTATTTGTATTGCTGGGCACGTCCCAGGCTGAACCCTGTGCGCTCACCTGAGAGCTTGCTCCTGGCAATGCACAGTGAGAGGAAGGGTGTAGCATGCAGGCGAGCGTAGCAGTGTTGCAGTTGAGGTACAGAAAGGGTTTTTTCCACTTAATTATCTATTGGACCCAATACAAGGTGACCTCACTTTCACAGCAGCTGTCATGTATATTCTGCAGTCTCCAGAGACCTGCAGCCTCTGCTGTAGGCAAGCTCTGGGTATCTATTGGGAGGTGCTTCGTTTGGCTCTTTGGTGTATATTTAGTGGGACAATGAGGACTGTAGGCTCCCTGTGAGCCGTGTTCATCTTGCTTGGTGTTGGTACAGACAGCACCTGGCAGTTCACCAGGATGCTGCTGGAGCTTTGAACATAGACTAACTGTGCTGTACCTGAAACTTAGGGAGCAAACACAGAAGGGGAACTAAATTTTTCTTTTTCAAGGGATTTTTTTTGGTGTAAAGAGAAGTCTATATTTGAGCCAGTGTTTTCGTGGAATTTAAAAGGAGGTCAGAGTAGCAGAGCCTGTGTCCTTTGGCCCTAGGTAGGCTTTGGGAAGTTTGAGGGAGGGTGTTGAATAATGAAGGAGATTATATAGAGAACCTGTTTTACTGGCTTGATGGTGATTAGTGCCAAGGTAATATGGTGTACATGAGTGGAGTTGTTACTTTGGGGTAGTGAGTGGAGATCCTTTTTGGGAAGAAAGTAAACAGATTTCTAGACAAGCAGATGGGATAATTTCTTGTTGACAAGATACAAACTCAGGATCCAAACCACTTGCTTGTGGTCAGATGTAGGCTGTTTGCAAGTCCCTCTGCGTTCCTGTGGCACGTGTCAGCATTTACTTGGATGGCTGCGTTCCCATGGGATCATTTGGGCTCATTAGCATCAATCTTGGCAAAAGGCACTGGCAAAGGGAAGGAGGTGGGTATCCTCTCCTGGGCTAAAGATTCTGATTTCTGTTTCCCAGGCCCCGATGTGGTGTGCAGATGGTGGTCAGCAGCAGTGGCCATGGCAATCGGGTGGCTCAGAGGGGACGACACGGCTGTGAGGTCACATTTTGCAGAAGTGGAGCGTATGCCGAAATCCCTGGAGATGTCAGAGTGCGTAGGCCTCCTGTGGCTTTCAAAACCCCGCTCCTTCTAAATGGGGGTGGCTTTTCCCCAAACCCCTGTCCCGTGCTCTGTAGTCACATGCCTCTTGTGCTCTGAGATGCAATGACACGTTGTGCTCAGCTGTCAATGTGTAGAGTGAGGCTTGCAGGCTGATATTAGGGATGGGAAGTGTCAGAATTGCTTAGAATTATAGAATAGTTTGGGTTGGAAGGGACCTTCAAAGGTCATGTAGTCCAACCCCCTGCAATGAGCAGGGACATCTTCAACTAGATCAGGTTGCTCAGAGCCCCGTCCAGCCTGGCCTTGAATGGCTCCAGGGATGGGGCATCTACCACCTCTCTGGGCAACCTGTGCCAGTGTTCCACCATCCTCATTGTAAAAAATTTCTTCCTCATGTCCAGCCTGAATCTCGCCTCCTTTAGTTTAAAAACATTGCCTCTCTGTCCTATCCTAAGAGGCCCTGCTAAAAAGTCTGTCCCCATCTTTCTTACAGGCCCCTTTTAAGTACTGAAAGGCCGCAATAAGGTCTCCTCGGGGCCTTTTCTTCTCCAGGCTGAACAACCCCAGCTGCCTCAACCTGTCCTCACAGCAGAGCTGTTCCGGCCCTCTGATCATTTTTGTGGCCTCCTCTGGCCTCTCTCCAACAGGTCCATGTCTGTCCTGTGCTGAGGGCTCCAGAGCTGGACCCAGTACTGCAGGTGGGGTCTCACCAGAGCGGAGCAGAGGGTCAGAATGGTCTCCCTCAACCTGCTGCCATATTTCCTTTTGATGCTTCTTTAGGGATGTCTTTTGGCTTTCTTCTAACTACACAGCCCATCACCTTCCAAAATCAAACAGAACCCAGGCACTGATGGGAAGGCTGCTGTCACCATCATGGTTATTTTGCATTAACGCTTCTTAGCCAGTTTCCTTCCATTTCTCTGTGCAGTCTGTGTAGGTGAGGAACAATTTCCATCTTTTTTTCTCTCCAATAAATGATGATATCTCTGCCCTTGAAGATGGGAGGGTGAAAGCTGATGCTGGTTGCTGCCTGAGCTCAGCTCTTGGGGCTGCCCTGTGGCAGTGTGTTGTAGTACTGCTTGAAAGCAGCTCTCTCTTTCTCTTTCAGGAGTGCCCTGGTGAAAGCCACCTTCTACGTGTGTAAAGCCATGCAGGCCTCGCTGTCTGGGAAGGCAGATGGACAGCAGAGCTCCCTGGGTCACTGCGAAAGGGCCAGCAGTCACCTATGGAACAGCCTCAACATGAACAGCAGCGTCTCCAGCACTGTCCTCAACAACGTAAGAGCCATAAGCCCTGGGATATCATGTGGTTTGTATTGGTTGTCAGGCTGGGCTTGCTGCAGGTGTATCACTTCCCCATTGTATCTGCATTCTCCATCCATCCTCTGTCCAATGGAAGTAGAGAGGAAACTCCCTTTCCTTCCAAAGGGCATTGACACCTTTCTGCCCCTGCTGTACGGAGCAGCAGCACTGCAAGTTCAACATCATTTCCCTGAGGATGGTGTCAGCTGAGCTACCACTCCTCTCCTGCCCGTACATGTCACCCTGGTGCTTTGATCACTTCGAATTTGGCCCACGGAAAGCATCCATCTCCATCCTCCAGCTGCTGACACCTGTAAAGCAGGGCTGCATTAAGTCTATTCTGTTTCAAGGCAGCACTCAGGAGTGTTCAAACCCTCTACCGCAAAAGTGAGACTGTGTTGTGCTGTTCCTGAGTTTGTGTGGGGCTTGTTTCTCTCCTTCCTAGGATTACCTAAAGCTGGACATTCCCTGCGTGGCATATGGGATAACAATTCTGGTCCCTTCTGTCGCTCCTGGGTGGCAGCTGTAGTGCATTGTAGTTGCATTGCATGTTGTGGCAGTAACTGTGCAATGTTTCTGCAGTGCAGTACAGAGGCACTCTCTGCTTCAGCAGCGCAGGTAGAGTCCCCTAAGAGCAACCAGGACAGCGAGCGATGCTAGAGGGCAGCAGCAGATGGGGAAAAGGGATTTGGGCAGCCACTGTGGGCTGTGTCAAGGCTGCCTGTTTTGTTTTCTTTGCAAATAGCAAGGCTGTCTTTGCTGTTGCTAGGTAGCACTGCTGCTTGGGTGGGAAAGCCTTTGCAGGAGACCGGGGCATTACTGGTGCAATATCCCCTTGGCATTTCTTATCTGGGCTGAGGTTGGGGTCAGCCTTTTGGGAATGTTGGCTGTCCTGGAGGGGACAGCCACTACTCGGGTGCAGCCCAGTGCTTGTTCCGTAGGTTGGACCTCTCGGTGCCAGGCCCCAGAGACACTGCTTGGGCAAAAGGCAAAGTCCTGCTCTTTTTGGTGCATCATAGAATCATAAAATCATAGAGTAGTTTGGGTTGGAAAGGATCTTCAAAAGTCATCTAGTCCAGCCCTGCTGCAGTGAGCAGGGACATCTTCAACTAGATCAGGTTGCTCAGAGCCCCGTCCAGCCTGGCCTTGAATGTCTCCAGAGATGGGGCATCTACCACCTCTCTGGGCAACCTGTGCCAGTGTTTCACCATCCGCATTATAGAAAATTTCTTCTTTATGTCCAGCCTGAACCTCTCCTCCTTTAGTTTAAAAACATTATGCCTTGTTCTGTCGTAACAGGCCCTGCTAAAAAGTCTGTCCCCATCTTTCTTATAGGCTCCTTTTAAGTACCGAAAAGCTACAATAATGTCTCCATGGAGCCTTGTCTTCTCCAGGCTGATCATGGTGGGGCGGCTGGGCTGGGAGGGCTGGGGAGCCCCCCTGGGCGGGCAGGAGGTGCCACAGCCGCCCTCCCACATGCCTCGTTGGCAGCTGTGTAGCAAATGTCCTGCGACTTGCCCGATGGGTTGTGTTAATTAGCATGTGTGCCCGGGCCCCCTGGTTCTTGCAGATGATCCAGCTGCTGGCCTGTGACTTGCTGCTCTCTCTCCGCACCAGCCTGTGGCAGAAGCAGGCGAACGCCAGCCAGGTCCTGGGTGAGACCTACCACGCCTCAGCCCCGGAGCTGACGGGCTTCCAGCGCGACCTGGGCAGCCTGCGCAAGCTGGCCCACAGCTTCAGGCCTGCCTATCGCAAGGTGACAGCTTGCCTCCCCTGCCCCTCCAGCTGAGCTATAGCCCTTTGTGGGGGGGGTGACGGGGAAGCTGCAGCCTGTGGAAATTTAGGGTGTGCATGGGTTGAGTGGGTTGGGCACCTGGGACAAGGTAGTCTGCCACGAGCAGCCTCCAAACTTGTTCTCGACGGGTGATGAGGGAGTCTGGTGCATGTGGGGAGATATCTACCTTAGTTTCTACCTGTAAAGCCATCATGCTAAGCAAGTACTGTGGCTTCAGACTGGGTCAGTCCCTCCAGGGAGTGTGAAAGGAGGCTTCCTTGGCCACGTTGCTTTCCGATTTTCCACCCTGTTCCTTGCTCTTGTTCCTCTCACTTTCCAGGCCACTCACAGTTACGTGTGAAGCCTTTATTCCCCTCTTCATGGTTGCCTTGACCTGCAAATTCCCCAGAGACAGGTGGAAAGATCAGAGAGGAGTGGGAAATGGGTCTCTCTCGCCATCAGGTGTTGGTGCTGTGCTCTTGAAATGTGAGGGATGATGCAAGTTCAGCCACAGCATCACCCCAGGTGCCAGCCTGCCTCTCACCCCCTGTCCTGCCATCCCTTCCAGGTCTTCCTCCACGAGGCCACCGTGCGCCTGATGGCAGGTGCCAGCCCGACCCGCACCCACCAGCTGCTGGAGCACAGCTTGAGGCGACGCACACCCCAGAGCAGCAAGCAAGGTCGGCCATGGGGCCCCGGCAGTGACCTGTGGGGCTGGGAGGAGGAACACTCGGGGGGAGCATAGCTGCAGCATTATGATATCTTCCCTATGTCTGAGGCTCTGGATAGCCAGCTCCTGTCAGCCTGTGGCTCATGGTGATGCTTCTGCCATGCTCTCTACAAGGTGGCTAATGTGAGCTGCCAGCCCTGGGCTGGAGGTGTTGGCGAACAAACTGGAGAACATCAGCGTTTGTGCAGCCACACGTGCACAAAACTTGGCAGGCTGGAGTTCGGGGTGGTCAGTGCAAAGGCGGAAGCCAGGAGTCCTAAAGGAGGGAGCCAAAGGACATCGTGCTGGTTGTGAAATTGCTTGGGGGTTTAAGGAAATGGGCAGATGTGTGTGCCAGTGTTGGGATGAGCCCTGGGAAGTGAAAGGGAGTCTTTGCAGAGGACAGGATTGCCAGTCCCTGCCTGACTCCAGACTGTTCTCTGCTGGCATAGAAGAGCTGCCTGAGGGTCCGCAGGCTGCCCCCCACTCTTGGCACGGCTGGGGATGCCAGCCGAAGATGCCTGTGCTAGTCGAGGGCCTGCGTGGTGGGGTTTCATTACCCAGCTGTGGTACCTTCATCATGAGCTTTCTCCCTCCACTTTGTGCACAGGTGAACTGGACACCCTGCCAGGGCAGAGGGAGCGGGCCACGGCCATCCTGCTGGCCTGCCGCCACCTGCCCCTCTCCTTCCTCTCCTCCCCGGGCCAGCGAGCCGTCCTGCTGGCTGAGGCCGCCCGCACCCTGGAGAAGGTGGGGGACAAGCGCTCCTGCAACGACTGCCAGCAGATGATTGTCAAGCTGAGCGGGGGCACCGCCATTGCCGCCTCCTAACGCCGGCATGGGACCACCTTGTGTAAAGACAGCCTGGTGGACCATCAGCCTGGACTTCCCTTACGGAGCTTAAAAAGAAAAAAAAAAAAGTGCTAGGTTAGGGCTGTGCTGGTGGGATCATGATGGGGTGGGAGAGGGAGGGTTTTGGTTTTATTTTTTTGTGTTTGTTTTTGTTTTTTTTTAACTTGCCCCAGGTTTAGCTTTATTATCCCCCTTACTTGTTCTCAGGCACTGCAGCAGAAATTTGTCTACTTGTGGTTTTTGCTGTTGGGAATGCTGCCCCAACCAGGAGCCCCCATCCCTGCTGGGGGGTGAAGCCTGCAAGCCCAGGGCATAGAGAAGTGACACATCCTGTGTCTGTCCTCAGGGGCATCTTGTTGCCTTCCCAAACACCTTTGCGGAAGGTAACCTCTGGGGAGGGCAGAGGATCTTCTCAAGGCTTTCCCTGGGGGCTGATGGGGTCTGGGGCTGTTCCTGAGAGAGGGGGAAAGGCACCAGCTTTCTGTGAGCTGTGCATGTCAGGAAACTGCTTTTTCACTGAAGCCCCCTAGACCTGACTTTTACAGAGGTGCTCTGGGAGTATCGCTTGGGGCCAGTACTGCCCAGCAAATTTCTCTACCATTTTTATACAGGTTTTTTATAGGAGTGTTTGTGGCTTTACAAAAACATAGGGAACGATGCAGCAGATTTCACTTCCTTTCCACTTCATTTGTCTCCTTCCCATGATCAGAGCCGCCTCGGGTTTTTGGCAGGGGGCTGCATTTGTGGCAGCCTACAACACGTAGAGCCCCGCAGGAGGCCGGGAGTCCCTTGTCACCTGGTGCCGGGTGGCAGCAGGGGTGGACATGCAGCGCCCTGCACGCTGTGTGAAGGGTGAATGCTTCTCTGGTGCCTTTTTGTTGATGCAGAAACAATTTTTAGAGACAGGGGTTTTTTATTTTACTCAAGGCCCAGTCCCAGAATTTGTCTTCAGGTGTTTCTCCTTCTCCAACAGCTCCTGCAGGGACTGGGAGGCACTGGCTCAGGGTGTGAGTCTCCCAGCTCTGTTGCCATTGCTCATCAGAGCAGTTTCACTTGGTGGGTGTTGACTTGCCTGTGACTTTCCAAGAGGGGAAGGTGGGTCAGGGACAGGGAAGGAACGGTTTGCCCTCTTTCTCTCTGCCTTTTCTGTTGCATCCCTCCAAAGAAGTGCAAAGCAATTGCCATCTCACACGTGCAGAGATGGAAACCAGCCTTTGGTGGATGGACAGCAGTTTCTCCCTGTGCACGACTGGCATGTGCTGTGTGTCGGCAGCTAGAAGGACTTGTATGTGGGCAGCAGCCCAACCCTGTCCTGTCCCAGTCAGGCCCATACAGCCTCATTCCTTCTGTAAAATCAGAATCTGGGCTGTTTTGCAAGAAGCTTCTACATTTATCCAGCTTTTGCAGAGAAGCACGAGAGCTTGAGCTCCTCCCAACAGGAGAGGAAAAAGATGGGGCTTCTTGTCTCACTTTCCATGGGGTCTTTTGGTATCTGGGAGGGGGTTTCATGCACTGCAGGAGTTGAACACAAGTAATGCCAGTCCTAGAGTTACCTTGCTTCAACAAGATGGAAACTGGGGCCAGGAAAAACCTGTCTCCCAGCAAAGCCCATTCCCAGTGTCCTTGGGCTAATGCTGCAAACAGAAGTGTGGGGACCAGAAGACACTTCCCTCACTCCCCCACTTTATTTGGGGAATAGCTGGTGGACCCCCCAACCCCAATGGCCAGCAGCTCATCCTTTGAGAGGGAGAGGCTGCTCTTGCGTGTCTTTGATCAGCATATGGGATGCTCTGGTTCTGTTGGCATCAGCCACCTCTTTGAGCAGGTATCCTAAATGTGCAGAACAGCTCTTGGGTCTGGATGGGTTTTGATTGTCCATCCCAAGCTTCCTAGTTTATCAGTCATCCCATTTTTTGGGGGGTGGATGCCATCCTCCTGCTTTTCCTAAGTGGTTTTCGCACTTGCTTCCTGGTCATGGGTTTTTCCTAAAATACAGAAACTCTTACCTGTGGTCAACGTCTGAGTTATTTCGTGTTTCCCTAGATCCACGTGTAACTCGTGGGAAGTTTTGTGTTTCAGTAAAAGGGGAAGTGAGGCTTTGGGAAAACAGAGATGCTGAGGCTTCCTTTGTGACTGAAGGGTGGACCGAGTCCTGGGGCTGGGCACTACGGGTGGGCTGGGGGTGGAGGCTGCTGGGCTGAAGCCCTGGTAGCTCATGGCACGATCCACAGAGGGCCCTAGCACTGCTGGTCCTTCTCTCCCCTCCAGGGCAAGGGCTCTTTGCCCTGTTTTTCTTCTACACTGTCCATAAATTTGCTGCCCATAAATTTGCCTGGCATCGAGCTCTACAACTTTTTTTATATGTATGTGTATATACTGTAACTTTTTTTTTTTTTGGTTGGTTGGCGGGTGGGAGAAAATTGTTTTATGGATTATGTGAAGAAAGTCTATTTATCCACATGGAATTCAGAGTAGGGATGCGTTGTGATACAAGGTGCAACTGGTGGTGGGGAGATTCCCCAGGGAAAATATCTGCTGTCTGAAAACCCTGTTTCAGGGCTCATGAGCATCTGTTACCTAATAAAGGCAAACATTACCACCACCTCCCACCTGCCCTCTTTTTCTTAGCCTTCTTCATCCCACCCAGCAGCTGCTCTGAAGCATAGGTGAGCCTGAAACGTCCTTCAGAGACATCCAACCACACAAGCACGGTGGGAGGCTGTCAGTCCGTTGTCCTGGAAAACGGAGCTGTACGGATTGCAATGAAAGATAGTCCCTTGGTGGAGCAAGTCTGGTGTCTCTGTGCTCTTCTGGAAGCAACCCAAGAGGCTGGTGGCTTGAGCAGAGCCAAACAAGGTAGAGCTGGGCCAGAAACCTGCAGTTTTAGGAGCATCTATATGGAAGGGGAGCTTTTGCCTGACCTTGCTTGGAACAATGTCCTTTCGCTCTGTCTCTTCGTTTCTCTGCTCCCCCTGGTAAAACTCTGTCAGAACCGGTAAACTTCAGACAGAGGAGATCTGTTTGGTTTTTGCGTAGCTGCTTGAAGGGTTTGCAGTTGCCCCGGGAAGCTGTGTTTTTGTCGCGTCCCCCACTGTGGGGGTTCCCCAGCCCCTGTGGGAGTGGGCTTTGCACCCTCCTGCCCATGTGGAAGGGGCTGGGGTTTTGGGAGCAGCGTGGGGTCCCCCAGCCATTCCATACCGAGGCCATACAGTTTAATGTATTATTTATTGAGAAGGTGGATGGGGTGATGGGGACGGGGGGGCTGGGGAGGGAAAGAGGCCGCTTGGGCTCTGCCAGCAGCAGGGGGAGGGTGCTTTGAGTCCATTGCCCTTCTTGAGCCTGGTAACAGGAACCCGGTGGGGGTGCCTGGTCCCAGTAGGATGTGTTGCCCCATCCCTGGGGGCTGCAGTCTGTCCAGCTTTGGGCTCCCATCCTCTCAGCAGTGCACTGGTCCTGCAATATGCTCCCAGCCCAGCCTCTTCCTGGGGTGGGCTGAGAATGGCTGAAACTTGTTGTCCAAGCTGGAGGGACAGCCTGATCTCCCTGATGGTGAAGCACAGCCGGCAGCCCCATCCCCAGGACAGGAAGAATGATGCATCTCCCACCATGGCCAGCTGCTGTAGTTTAGGTAGGACCAACGATGTTTTCCTCCATCGGGCCACCCCTGGGGAGGCCATCAGCCATGCCCGGGCACTGGGGGCAGCCCTGCTCCCCGATGGTGTCAGACGGTGACCTCAGTCTTGCTGTTGGTGGCGAGGTGCCGGGGGGGCTGGCTGTACAGTGGGGCGGCGGGGCCAAAGGGCTCGGGTGGCCCCTCGAGGCGCAGGGGGGCCAGGCCGGGCCGGCGGGGGCCGCGTGGGGGGCCCCCCTCCCAGCCCCCCGGGAAGGCTGGGCTGGCTGGCACCTTGGCGCCCTTGGCCTTGGGGCAGCCCTCGGGCAGGGCCGGGGCCTCGGAGGGCAGGAAGGGCAGGGTGCTGCTGGGGGGCGTCTCCAGCCCCCCGAATCGCCTGTAGAAGTCCTCAGGGGCGCTCTCTGTGGGGACAGGGGCATAGTGTCACCCCCCAGGGACATCCCCCTCTGCCAATGCGGGGGGACCTGGGGGGCTCTGGAGCCTGCAGGAGGGATTCTGGGTGCTGATTGGCTGGGGATTGAGAGGATCTTGGCCACTAATTGGCTGGGGACTGCAGCAGGGGATCCTGGACACCGATTGGGTGAAGGGTGCTGTAGGGGTTTGGGAGATCCTAGGTGCCAATTGGCTGGGCAATGCAGTGTGTCCATGGGGGAGCCTCAGCCCTGACTGGGTGGGCAATGCTACAGGTCTACGTGGAATCCTGGGTGCTGATTGGCTGTGGAGTGCTGCGTGTCCATGGGGGATCCTGGACTCTAATTGGCTGGGGAGTGCAGTGTGGCCCATGTGAGATCCCAGGCTCTGACTAGATGAGCAGTGCTGCAGGTCTGTGTGACATCCTGAATGTTGATTGGCTGAGTGTGGTAGATGCATGTCAGATCTGGGTGCTGACTGGCTGAGGAGGGCAGTGGGGCCTATGTGGGATCCTGGGCTCTGATTCGCTGGGCAATACAGTGGGATCATGTGGGATCCTGGGCTCTGATTGGCTAGGCAGTACAGTGGGACCATGTGGGATCCTGAGCTCTGATTGGTTGGGCAGTGCAGTGGGGCAGGAGCTGCAGAGCCTCCACCGTGAGCAGCAGCCCCAGGAGCCCCAGGGGACCAAGGGGTTCATCCTGCCCGCGCCCCTCTGCGACCCCCATCGCTGTTCACCCGCCTGCAGGGTCCATCAGGGGCATCCCCCTGGCCATCATCCCAGTCCCCATAGCCATGACACTCACCTCCAGCCTTGAGGGTGGCGTAGGCAGCATAGGCAGGGGCTGGCAGGCCCAGGCTGCTGCCCAGTGGTAGGCGCTTGCCGTGGCTGTGGGGCCGCCCCAGCTGGGGGGCAATGGCCACCGTGTTGTTCAAAGGCGGCTTGTCTGGGGGGATAGAGGCAGGCGTGCGGGAGGCTCAGCCACGGGCAGTGCCTTCCCGTTGCCTCTCTTCATCCCCACCGCACTGACATCTTACCTGTACCGTTCCTGGGAGGCCCCCGGGCCAGCCCCTCACCCAGCGGGACCTGCACGCCCCCCATGAGGCCGTCCATGTGCTCGGAGGGGCCATGGCCTGGCTCTTTCAGCAGGTCCGTCAGTGTCCTGGGAAAGGGACAAATGGCTGTTAGGGTGATACCCTACTCCCCCAGACCCACCAGTGCGCCCCAACCGTGAACCCATCTCTCTGGAGGCAGAGCTGGGCATCCTGGGGTTGGGAAATGGCTGCTGGGAACAAGGCAGGCACCCAGTCTCCCAGCCCAGCTTTTTCACCAGGGCTGGTGACCCGCCACCACCCCCCAACAGTGAACTGTGGTCTGTCTGGGGCTGGGGGTGTCAGCAGGTGAGGGTGGCAAGGGGAACGCATGGCTCAGGGTGAGATGCAAGGGTATGACCAAAAGCTGGAGGAACACCTCAAGGATTCTCCCCCAGGGACAGCCTGGGGGAGAGGAGGTGGCACCTCCACCTGAGTTCCTTCAAAGCAGAAAAGAACACTGAGGAAGGGATTAGAGAGGCTGCTTGTGCCTCTTTGGGGAGGAGGATGAACTGTGGTGGACCCCAGCGCATGCGCTGTCTGTGTGTAACGCCATCCTTATAAGTAACAGCATTAAACATTAAACACCATTACATAAGTTACAGCCCTATTTCATTTAACATTCGGGGACAGAGATGCTGCAGTCACACTGTGCTGCTGGTGGTTCCGGAGCAGGGCACACCAGCAAAGCCCGGAGTGGGGCACCCTGGTGGTGCTGGGGCAGGACACGCCAGTGGTGCTGGAGCAGGGCACACAGGTGGTGGTGACACAGGGCACACCGGTGGTGATGACAGAGGGCACACAGGTGGTGTCACAGCGGGGCACACAGGTGGTGATGACACAGGGCACACAGGTGGTGGTGACACAGGGCACACCGGTGGTGATGACAGAGGGCACACCAGTGGTGGTGACACAGGGCACACAGGTGGTGGTGACACAGGGCACACCGGTGGTGGTGACACAGGGCACACAGGTGGTGTCACAGCGGGGCACACAGGTGGTGGTGATACAGGGCACACAGGTGGTGTCACAGCGGGGCATACAGGTGGTGCCGGAGCAGGGCATGCCCACACGGCTTTGCAACCTTCGGCCACAAGTCCTAGAGCAGGACGAGATGCTCCTACTGGTGCAGGGCTTTGCGGGGAGGAGACCCCCCATTCCTCTTGCAGAGGCAGTCCCTGCATGACTGCAAAGGCTCAAGGGTGTCCACTCGTGGCTTTTTTTGGCTCCCTAATCACCAGCTCACTCTCAGCATACCTCACACCTCAAAGGCTCCAGCTGGCTCATAGCTGCATGCTAGGAGCCACAGCAGGAGCTCATGGTTAGTGAGTGGCTGGATGATAAAACAGCAGATTAAACTCAATGTGGATAAATGCAAATTGTAGAGGGAGGAATAATCCTGACTCCGTGGATGTGGCAGCTCATGGCTCCAGAGTGTTCAAAAGCCCAGCTAATATGGTGTGGGAATTGCCAGGGAAAGCAATGCGTTATGCCCGGGAGTGCAGATACTCAGGGGCCTTGAGGGCTGTTCCCAGGACATTTTCCCTCCCAGTTTGGATCCAGTCAACATCACAGGACAAGGGCAAAAGCGAAGTTACAGGGGAGAGTCGCTTGCCCTTTGGATTAATTTCACATCATTCTTGGGGAGCTCTGGGTAACAACCTCCCTGGGATCATTTGATCATCAAATGGGCCAACAGGACCACCACGGAGCTGAACAAATTGAAATGAGGGAGGAACACCACCTGGCACCAGTATATACTGGGGGCTGACCAGCTGGAAGGCAGCTTGGCACTGGTGAGGCCACACCTGGCTCCAGCTCTGGGGTCCCCAATAGAGGAGAGACATGGACACACTGGAGAGAGTCCAGCAAAGGGCCACAAAGATGATAAGGGACTGGAGCATCTCTCCTGTGAGGAGAGGCTGGGACTGTTCAGCCTGGAGAAGAGAAGGCTCAGGGGGATTTTATCAATGTGTATAAACGCCTGAAGGGAGGGTACAACAAGGACAGCGCCAGGCTGACAAGAGGCGATGGGGTGCAAACCAAAACACGGGAAATTCTTTTTAAACAGAAGAAACAACCTTTTTTTTCCCTGTGAAGGTGGTCAAATGCTGGACCAGGCTGCCTGGGGAAGCTGTGGCACCTCCATCTGCAGCTGTTCAAACTCTGCACCTGCCCAGGAGCCCTCCTGCAGCCAACTGACCCCAGCTCTGGGCCAAGCCAGGCTCCTTCGGCCACGGGTGCTGCACCCAGAGGAGCTCTGGGCACGAGCCTGGGCGAGCAGTGGGCTGTGCCCGGGCAGGGGAGTGCAGGTCCCCCGAGGCTGTGGGCACGGGCTGTCAACCCCGGGAGCTGCCGCTCCGTCAGCTCCCACCTTCCCCGGGGTGCACAGCTCACCGGACCCTCCCCGCTGGCTGCTGCCTGCTCTCGCCTCTCCCTGGGGCCCAGTGCTCAAACAGGCTTGTTTCACCAGAAGTTCAATGAGATTTGACCTATTTTTTTTTTACTTTTTTTTTTCCTCAGGTCTATTTAGGAAGCTTGAGCAATCCTTTATCTGTGACTTCCTCTCCAGATAAATCCATCAGTGCAGCTTCTCATAAGCCTGCCCTCTGTGCTGACCACCCAAGGTGTGTAGATGATAACAATTAACACTAATGGCATTAGCAGCTCTTAACGAGCTATTTTGCTAAGGTGAGAAGCACGTTTGAGCCCTTAGTGCCAACAACACCCAGATTCACCCCTCAACCTTGGTGAACCATGTCACCGGCCAGGGCTGGTAGCAGGGACCATGGGCTGCAGCCCCATCCCCATCCCCAGACGGTGCAGTGCAGGGGAGATAGACCTGGAGGGTGACACCCTGTTGAGGAGCTGCTGTCTCACTGTACGTGTTTTGGGGGCTTTTATGAGCCCCAGCCTCGTCCCGTGGCTCAGGTGGCTTAAGGTAGGTCAGGCCACATCTCCCTAGGTCACCCCACAGTCTGTGGCATCAAGACAGCTCCAGGGTGCAGATGGAGGTGGGGAACACAGGCCAGATGCAGCTTCAAACCTGCACTGCTCATCTGCAACAGAACGCTAACAAGAGGCACCACCAAGGCCTCCCTCCACCACCGCGGCCACGGATGCTGAGCATGAGGCCGTGTCTGAAGGTCACTTGCCACCCAGCTTGCCTGAGCACAGCCTTGCCTGCGCAGTCATGCAGCCACCTCCACGGCAAGCCTAGCTGTGCCGACGACTGCAACCAGGGTCCCCCAAAACAGCCTGGCACGAGCCCTGAGACCAAGCAAAGAGGCAGATCTAGGAGCAGTGATGATGGAGGCCAACACAGCTCCATGGCAGGACCTGGCATGCAGCACTCAGTGCTCACTAGCCATCCCCAGGGGAGCCACCAGCACATGAAATGGAGGTGCCCGTGTGGGAATGGGACACAGAGCCTGGCAGAGCATCCAGCCCAGGGCCTGACTTGTTTTTGGGAGGCCCAAGCCCCATACCTGGCACACCCAACAGGAGAGTGGCTGCAAGTCTTGGGCAAGGGGACAGGAAGCGATGGGAGGAGACAGGAGCACAGCTGTCAGAGGAGAGGAGAGATGACAGAGTGACGGGCAAAGTGACATTGCCCAGAGCTGGAGTGAACCCTTTGAGGGGACATGAAGGTGGCAGCCACCAGCTGAGAATGGCGGTGAGGTTTGGAGCGGAGGCGCAGTGGTGAAGGAGACACATGGCACACTGTGGCTGTGGGTGGGCTGGCACACCGGCCAGCCACGCTGCCTCTGCACCCAGCGAAACTGTCACCTGCACCTCCTGGGGAGCATATTTCCCCTGGTTTATGGTGCCTGGCATGGTCAGATGCACAGTGGGGGGCCCAAATAGCATGGGAGGACCCAAAGAGTGAAAACCCACCATCAGGGGCTCAACTACTGTGTCTGCCAGGGCACCTGCCCCCACCAGTTGTTTTGCCCCTCTCCATCATCCCCACTGCCCCCCAGAAAGCTGCTCCTTGCCCAATTCTTCCCATAGGGATGTTCACCCCAGACATAACATGTAATCTCCCTCTAGGAGATTCTGGGGAGAGGTACAGGGTGCATGCCCACTCTCGTGCGATGGGCACAGCCGGATCCCGGCAGCCCCCCAAGCACCCGATGTCCCCAAAGAACCAGGGCCTGAAGAAAAACATGGGCAGGTGTTCCTGACTCAATGCGGAGTTTGGCCAGGCTGAGCGAGTGCCGGGGACAGATGCCAAGCCTGAGCCAAGCAGGAAGGAGAGGGGTTTGTGTGAGCAGCCATAAGGCCCTGCAGGAGGAAGGCGAGTGGGGAGGGGAGGGCACACCAGGTAGCTGCAGCCGCTTGGGTGCCCGTTCCCCTGGGAGGACCAGCAGCCAAAGCCCGGAGGAGAAGCTGCGTTGGAGGCAGCCGAGGTGAAGGGGTCTCAGGAGAAGCTGGACAAGGGCTCAGGTGTCTCCACCCGGGAGGAGCTAATACACCTGGTTGCTCTTCCTGGGCTCAGACCAGGACCAGGACCAGGACCATGAAGAGCGACGTCTGGAGCTGCAGATAAGGTTGACTTCATCCCCACAAGTGAAAAGCCTGCAAGCAGTGGCAGTGGGACCTGTCCTGGGGCAGCAGACAGTGCTCCCCAGGAGCAGAAAAACCCCAGCAGGGTGGAGGGAGGGGAATGGAAACCAAGCTGGCTGTGCAACAGGGAGCTGGCCCGCAGCCACAATGCGGTGCCCGAGGAGCAAATGAGAAGCTCCTACCTGAGGCGCTGGGAGGAGGTGAGGTGGCACCACCTGGGCCTTCAGCCATGCATGGGTCTGGGTCAAGGCAGCTAGAAGTAGCCCCACTCTCTTGGAGGCAACAAGATGAAACGTGTTGCCCGAGCTGACTGAGCACACAGTGTCCCTCCTTGGATGCCTGTGCCACGTACCCAGCCCTGGCACTGTCTCCATCAGCCAGCCTGGTGTTTTTCCTGGTGCCCAGGGCTCCGTACCTGATGCACCACTCCTGCCCTGCCATGGCTCGCCAGTCACTGTCCCCAGTGGAACCAGAGCTGCTCACAGCTTAAGCAGAGGGACACGGCACAGGAGATGGTGACACCTCTCCTGACTTCTGCAGTGCTGGAGGTGCCCTTCCGACTCTGTTCACAAAGGCGGACAAGAAAAACTCGCCTTCTGGTCCGCATGCCAGTGCCACAGAGGTCTGCAGCTTTGGGGAGCAAAGGCACAAATCTCCCTGAACTCATCGGGACAGTTGGGACTTGCACAAGCAAGAGGGAGTGGGGAGACATGGGGAAACACATGGCTTCGGCGGCACAGAATTGAGAGTACCCACAGAAAATACCGCTGGTGAGCCGGAACAGTCCCGCCAGGGGCGGGTGATGGGAGAAGGCAAGACCTGCCTGCAGGGGATGAGGACCCGGGTCCGGGTGTCTGGGGGACTGACCCCCCCAAGCACAGTGTCTCCTTCCCAGGAGGTGGCGGGGGAGGGGGGAGAGACCAAGGAAAGACGTGGTGGCGGGCGAGTGGAAGGCGAGTCGGGAGGCTGGCGGAGGCCGTATTGATCCTGTCAAGGTGCCAGCGCTTCCTCAGGCGACGCGGGGCGGAAGGTGTGGGCGTGCAGTGGCACCCAGCCAGGCTTCCCACCGAGGGGGAAGGGCTGCAGCATGGATCCCCCAAAACTGACTCGTGCAGGTCAGGAGGGCCCCGCAACCCCCATCCATGCCTGGACACAACCCTCCTTCAAGCAGGGGTGGTCAGCCTCTGCTCCATCGCGTGGGTGCAAGGAGTGGGATCCGTCTGGATATGGGGTGCAGCAGGTCCAGAGTTGGGGTGCAGCATCTAAAGACTGCCCAACACCCAGGTGGGCAGGGGGAGGTGGGTACCCCAGGGGAAGGAGAGAGGGTGCCTGTGCTGGGGGTGCAATCAGAGCGGCTCCCTGATCGTCCTGGCGAAATCATTCCTTCTGGCCCTGCCCTTTTTTTTTTTTTTTTAAGCTAAAATCCCTGAACAAAATGGCATAAAAATGGTTTTATCACCAGGCTCGATGTCCTCACTAGGAAGATGTGAAGTAGAATGTGCACGCTGCTGCCTGGTGAGGTGCTGGATTCAGCTCAGCTCCCTGCCCCTCCCTCTGCCACTGCACCCCTTTCTGTGTCCCCTCTCCATCCCTCCCCGCTTTGGTTCAGGGCAGTCATGGCACAACCACTTTGGTGAACCTGCCCCAGCTTGGCTCCTCATCTGTGTGTGTGTTTGCACATGCGTGTGTGCACGTGTGTGCCAGGGGGAGGCTGAGGGGGGAGACAGCTCTGAGTCAGAGCCGCAGGGGCAGAGCTGCGCCGGGGAGGCTGGAGCTGCCGGCAGCTGCTCTGAAGTGTTAAACTCATTGAATGTGATCAGTTAAAAAAAAAAAAAAAGAAAGAAATTTAAAAACGGAGGGAGAAGAAGAATCTACCTAAGCAGAGAAGCTGTACAACACAACACTGAGGGGAAAGCAAGGCAGCAGAGCCATGGCTGGAGCTGGGGCCACCAGCCCTGCCCTGCCTCGCCTGGCCCTGCCTGCATGTCCTCCCTTGCCGTGCCACACCCTGCCACGCCCCGGTCCTCCCCACCCCAGGCCAGGGGGGGTCACTGCCCCTCCTGCCTGCCCCCATGCACCCCAGCATCAGGCACAAGACCCCATTGCCCCCAGGGAAGCCGGCAGTGAGCCCTGGGGAGCTGAGGCCAGGCCACTCATGACACCTCAGTGCTCGCAGTGGGGGGTAGGCTGTGTGGCAAGGAGTAGGGGGGTGGCAAAATGCGGCGAGAAGTGTGTATTTGGAGCCAGGGCTGGTGCGGGAGGGAGAGGGGAAGATGCACCAATGGCCCTGGTTGCTGAGCGAGACTGGGGGGAGGCACAGGGAGTCCCCAACACCGAGATGTGCCTGACACCCCGACCTTCCACCGCTCAGCTCCAGGAGGGGCTGCAAAGCCAGGGGCTGGAGCCGAAGGGCATGGGTGCTGCAGGGAGGCTGCCCAACTTTCTGCTGGAGGCTGAGCCCTGAGGGGTGTGCAGCCTGGTACCCCCGCTCTGAGGGCCATGTCCCACCCTGGTGCACAGAGGCGGGCACCCGTGCACACCCGTGCACGCACACACACACGCGTGCACACACACACACCGAGGAGGTGCAGCGGCCACGGCAGAACTGTCTTTGCTGTCTCCTCTCCCCTGAACACTACCAGCAAGGCTGAGCCCAAAGGTCCTCAGCCACCCCACACACAGTCTTGCCTCCCCTGCACACTGGAAACCACAGCTTTGTTTTGGGGGTGGAAGCCACATCCTATAACTCACATGACACCCACCCTGCTGGCTGGTGGGGATGGCTCTCCTTGACCAGGGAAAGGCCTCCTCAAGGGACAGAGCAGGTCATTTTGAGAGAGGACAGGTGTATAATCACCGCTTGTCATGAAGGCTGTCCAGGCTGGCAGCTCTCCCTGCCAGGACAGGTTGGGGGGCTGCAGCCAACCCACCCCCCTGGTGTCTCAGCATGCTGGGACAGGGGTTTTGGGGATCACCTCACCCTCTTGGCAGCCTCAGGGTGAAGCTGGGTGTCACCCTAGGCAAGGAGCTGGGGATGTGGGCTGCTACCCATGGCGGGGTTCAAGCAGGGCAGGTGGGCAACTGGACCCCTTTACCTGGAGACGGTCATCTCTGTCTGGGGACCCTGTGCCTTCTCCAGGCCCAGCTTGGTGAAGATGCCCACCAGCACCATGATGGCCACCACGCCGCAGATGATGTAGACGATCATGTTGGTCTTGTCACGAGTGGGGTCCTCGGGGGTCTCGTCCACCCGGGCGGGCGGCTGACCTGTGTTGACCCAGTTGGGGGTGTCATAGTTGGAGCAGCCGCTCTGGTCCAGCCGCCCGGGCTTGAACTGGCAGCAGAAGCGGTACCCGCAGGTCCCACAGCAGTACTGGTAGATGCCGGCGTTGCAGTTGAACGGTGGGTCCCACTGCCCCATCACATCGTAGTAACCGCGGCAGCGGTCCCCCCCAGCTGGTGCCGCCCCGGTGGGCGCGGGTGCCGTGGTCTCCACCGGCGGTGCTTGGCTGCCGTTCCCGCTCTCGCTGGGCCCCCCGGTGCTGGTCTCGCCGCTCCACACCCGACCCGGCTCCAGCAGCACCAGGCAGCAGATCCCTACGACGTAGCTCGGCTCCATCCGCCCGCGGCTTCGGGGAGCCATCCGGGCGAGGGGGAGAGTTAGAACCGCTCGCCCGGGACCGGCCGCATGGCCGCCGAGGAGCCCCCGTGGAAGAGAAACGGACTGAAAAGCGTGAAAAGAGGTGATGGGGAGAAGGCAAAAAAAGAGGAAAAAAAAAAAAAAGTGGGGAGAAAAAAAAAGTGCGAGGGGACGTACCCCCTCCCTGCCTCTCCCCAGATCGGCCGACGGGCAGAATTCAGCGCAGGAGGCGATGCGGGCGGCGGGGGAGAGCCGCCG
>VWYH01009016.1:1034358-1083392 GCA_013399365.1 Pampusana beccarii
AGGCGGCCGCCCCATCCCCGCGCCTCTGCCCGCGCCTCCCGGCACCGCGCTCCGCCGAGGGGAGACAGGAGGAAAGGGAAAAGCAGCGAAAGCCCTTCGCACCAGGGCGGGAGGAGCAGGAGGAGGAGGACGAGGAGGAGGAGGAGGACGGGGGGAGGGAGCCGGCGCGGCCAGCGAGGCGCGGGGGGCTCGGCTCCCCCGCCGCCTGGCAGCCTCCCGAGGAAACCGGAGAAGGTCCTTCACCGAGTCCTCTGCCAGGCTCCCCGCCGCCACCGGGCGGCAGGACGCCCGCCCTCCCCGTCGGGCTGCCGCCGGGGGCCGCCGGGCACGCGTGGCACCCGCTCCACGCTGCCCTCCTGTCCCCTAACCAACACCCCCACCCCGCAGCGAGACACACACCCTGCCGGGAGGGAGCTGCGGGGAGGGAGGCTGGCAGGGGGTAGGACGGGTGTGTGCGGGGGGGTGCACAGCCCCCGGGGTGGTGGGATGCCCTCCTGCAGCCCCACAGCGGGGGGCCACACGGGAAAGAGGGGGAGGCAGCAACCCCGGTGCCGTGAGAGCATCAGAGCATCACTCAAGGGGAGCTGTGCACTGCGGGGGGTGCAGGATGGGTGAAGTGGGGGGTTACTGGGGCACACCCAGAAACACGTCTTCCCCAGAGCCACGGTGATTTTTAGCAAGTCACTGGCTGGCCCCTTATTTGGACTTCAAAGTCTGGACCTCTCTGGGTGATGTGCACCCACTGCTCTGCTCTCTGGCAGGTGCCACACGTATTAATCCTCACTGCCAGTTCCTCTCCCCAGAAGAGCAGGATTTGCTTTCCCTGCTCTAGGTCTGTTGTGGCAAGAGTAGGGTGGGGGAAACTGAGGCACCATCAAGCTCCTCACCCAGCACCAGCACGTTGTGCAGCCTGGGACAAGGGTGGCTGGAGCAAGGGGCAGTGACATGTGGAAGCTGTGGCTGCAGCCTCATCTTCCCTGGATGGTCCTGCATCCTGCCCCACAGAAGGGCAGCAAATCCAACATCACCGCTGTCACCTTGGACAAATCATTTTCTCTGTGTCCTGGGAAGCAGTGGCTGTGTACTGCCTCATCCTGCCCTGCCCTGTCGGTACCCTGACCTGGGAAAAGGGGCTGCCTCTGGGCTGCACAGTGCCGGCACAGGAGACCCCAGCCCTCAGGCAAGCGGTGATGCAAAAAGACGTTGATAGAGGTGGGATTAAACGAGTCAGGGAGGCTCAGTTCCCTCCAATGTGTGCCTTCCTCAGGCCGATGCTGAAGCTCTGTGGACCAGTCTGTCCCCAGCAGCCATCCCTTACCTGCCCCACCAGGGTGCAGGCTGAGGGTCTCACACTGACATAGAGGTCCTGCAGAGACAACCACCCTGGCTGGGGGGCTTGGGCAGCCTCCCCCAGGCACGTGGGGCCAGTGCTGGCCATCATGAGCAGCTCAGGTGGGAGAGCACCACGCCATATGCCACATGGGGGGATGAAACATGACATCCTCATCCTCCCTGTGCATCACTGCAATGCAATGTTTTGGTTCAGAGCTTTGTGCAAACAGCTTCCTCCCCGAAACAAGGGTGAAATGCTGCAGTGTTTTGCTGCAAGAAGGATTTAGGGGATAAAATAACCTCCCCCCAGATTCCAAACCCAGACCTTGCAGGCCCCCAGCTGCTTCCCATCTGGAGGCTGGTGAAAGCCAAAGTTGTTGAAAACATGGATAAGGAGAGCAGCTGGAGCCAGGGACACATCCGATCGGCCCCCAGTGCTGCAACCTAATAGAGATCCATTAGGTAAGGTAGCTTATAGCCTCCAGAGCTTCACGAAAGAGATAAAAAGCCAGCGAGGTGGAAGAAAACCATGCATCTCCAAAAGTCACTCTTTCCTCAAGTCTCAGAGGGGCTCTCTGATGAAAGGCCCCATCGACTGGAAGTTGTAGACATGGGGGTCGTTAGCACTAATAGCCAACAGCAGCGCTGGCCTTGAGAGAAGCTGCGCAAGCAAAGTTTGCCAGCTGCCCAGGTAATGCCACAATCATTTTCCATGCACTGGGCGATCGTTCCCGACGTTCGTGCAAGCAGAGCCACCCTGGGGGCCCGGAGGTTTTAGCAGGTTGTTAGCAGACAGAGCGAAAAACTGGCCAGAATCAGGGAGTTTGCTGGAAAATGGTTGCCTGGCGTGACCTGGGAGAAAGGGTACGGTTTTAAGGGGGAGAGAATGTTCACTGAGTGTGAAGCAGCCGATTTAAAGGGTCTCTGGGAGCGACAGGGAGGGAGGTAGAGCTGCTTGCAGGCATTAGCTGCGTGCATCAACCCAGAAGGAAACCAAAGCCAAGGGCACGGTGTGGAGGAGCGTCCCCCCAGCATGCCCCCAGCGTGCAGGGCAAGACCCGCAGGGGCTGGCTCTGTGCAGTGCTGGCACTGGGGGCTGCAGCCCGCAGCCCCGCTGAGCCGTCAGCTCGTCTTAGTCAAATAAACCACTCAGCCACCAGCTGTACCCCAAAAGGGAGTGGGCTGCGGGAGGGAAATCCCATAACCCAGCACCCACACCTCTCACATCCCTGGGAATCAGCAGCAGGACCTGTAGAAAAATTCAGATTACCAGGGATCTCCAGAGAAAAAGCAAAGGACATGCTTGCAACATCTGTGGGCACATCTGGGCATGGAGATTTGGGAGAGGAGCTCCGGTAGGCTTCGGCCACGAGCTTGGAGGATGTCATGGAAATATCCCCGGCAGTGACAATGCCACTCGGACTACAGAAGGGTGTCTCTGCACCTGCAGAAATAGGATATGGGTGGTTCAGCACCAAGTGGGGAGGGATATGCTGAGCACTGACACTGTAAACAGATTGTTTCTGGCAGGGCACGGCGATCTGGAGGAGATCCTCTCTGTCACGGCCAGAGAGACCAACAGGCCCAGATCCCCGCTGACCACGAAGGTGCAAGCCAGGCAGAGCTGCCAGGGCCCTGCCCGGGGAGGAGGGAGCTGTCCCTGTCACAAAGCAAGGCCGCAGGAGTGTCCCTGAGCGCAGAAGGAGAAGCCAATGGTGGGTGGTCAGAAGCCCAAAGGTACCCAGGGAGCCCCTCCTAGAGCTGGGAAATCAGAGCCATCTGCTGAAAAAGGTGATTTTTGCTGTGCAGGACTGAACTGGCCCTGGGCTGAGGGGTGAGCAGAGGAAGGGATGCTGCTGGGGAGTGGGTGTCCCATGCTGAAGGGCCTCCTGCCAGCGCCTCCTGATGGCACTTTCTGCTGGCACCTCCTGCCACCTGGCACCTCCTGCACCTGTGCCAAGGAGCACTGCTGGGGTGGGTTTTGCCACTTGCAAACCAGCAGCTATCGTCCAACATCATCAGCTGGGAAGAGCTGTGGGAGACGGAAGGCTGTCAATGCCGTCCTCTGACTGGTGGCAGAGCTCCTGCCACCATCCCTGGGGCTACGCGGGGCTCTGGTGTCTCCCAGGCTTCCCACTGTCCCCTGGGACACCTGAGAAAAACCTGGGCCACTCTAAAACTCCAGCTACTGAAGTTGGTGCCATTCTGTCTAGGGGTAGGGCTGAGGAACAGGCTCTCCTTGCGTTTGTCTTCACTATGGGGGAAATTTCTTTGGCCATCAGCATCATGCTGGGAAGCTCTAAATTTTCCCAGGCCCACTGTCTAGGGCTGGGATAAGGGATCCCTGGGGTCAGGTGCTGGGCTAAAGTGCAGTAAGGTGCTGTTCCCCTCCATGCACCCTCATGGGTTCAATGGATGAGGAAATCCAAAGGAGAGCTTGAGCTTCTTGTGCCAGTGATGGAGAACTAAAGCAGGGAAAAGTTAAATGAATTTTGGGGTCAGAGGGACACAGTAGCAGATCTTGGAGCAGTTCCCAGCCACCCTATTTCCAGCCCAACGTGCACAAGGCTTTTATTCCCCTGCTTGTGCTTAATGCTCTGGCTGTAAAATGGCTGTAAAAGAGCAACTGTGCCTCATAATGGTTTATAGAAAACACAGAAGCATATGTGCCTTTACCATTATGATCATAATTGCAAACATTCAAAAGTCAGGATTTGCAAGCTCCCAGCTTCCCAGAGGTGGCTGGATTCAAACCCAAATGACATCCAGAGGAATCATGAGAAAATCAGCTCAAAGCAAGGACTTATTTTTAATTTACGCTGCAGTATGATCAAGTGGGATCCAGGCTGGCAGCCCAAGCACCCCCAGCTGCCACTGTTAGAGGGCAGCCGTGCCTCCAGATACAGCCGCAGAGGCCCACAGAGGCCCCCAAGGACCGCCTGTGACCCCCATGGTGCCGGTGGGGCTGGCTACATATGGATTTTGCACATAGGATTAATCCCAAAGACTGTGCTGGGGGCAGGGGCTGCAGTGACAAACACTCTCACCCCTGCAGGGACTCAGTACCTGGCACCTCACTGGCCCCAGAAGCTTCACTGGCACTGCCTGGAGAGCAGCCTGGATGAGTACAGGGTCTTTGCAGACACTTTGATGCTCATCTGAGCTTCAGGGTAGCTGTCAGTGTGCTGGACTCAAAACTGTCCCCTCAGCGGTGCCTGCGAGTGGAGCCCAGCCGCAAACCTCCCTCCCAAGCTGGGCTTGTGCAGTCGGTCTCCGTCGCTGTCCTCTGAGGAGCTTGAGCATCCTCTGCCTTCCTCTCTAAACTAAATTTCCACCATCTTTTTCCAGCATTAAAAGGCAATATAAGCACACCTGGAGGTGGTGGTGCACAGCCTGGTGGTGCTGCAGCATCCCTGACTGCGATTCCCCCTCCTCTTCACAGCCACTTTCACCCCTGGCCAACCCCATGCAAGGCACTGGTTTGAACCGCAATAATTTAGGGTTAAACACACCCAAACAGAGAAGGGATGAGAGCAGCTGTCCCCATGCTGGGGGAGAACAGTGTCCCTGAGGCTGGGGGAGACTGGCTTGAGGAAAGGGGGGATCTGTCGCAGAGCAGGCGGGATGCAGCAGAGCCAGCCCCGGGCTGCTTTTGCCAACTGAGGAGCAATAAAATCCAGGCTGTGGCAGAAAAAAGGACCCAACACTTTCCCCCCATCCCCGGCTCCAGGACCCGAGCTGGCAGAGGGGTGGCATTTGCTGGGGTGGGATTTAGATTTAGGATGCCACAGAAGCTGGGCGGCCATATGGCCAGGAGTAGCGTGCGGTGTCCGTCCCGGCGGCAGACCGGCAGCGACAGGCACAGCCTCTCCTCAGGAAGGGCGCCTGTGCCAAGCGCAGGCTCCGGCACAGGTGCCGGCCGCTTGCCAGGTACGCTCAGGTGCCGCGGGAGGCTCGGAGCCAACAGGGCGGCACGGCATGGCCGGCATGGTGGGACGCCTCTGTGCAAACCAGCTGCACCGCCTCGTCCCCGGGCACAAGGGAGATGTGTGGGGGCTTGTCTCCCCCTCCCAGCACTGGTCTGGGCCAGGTGGGTTAACTGTGTGTCTGTTTGTGGCAGGGTGTAAGTGTTGATGAAGTAGTGGGGGCATGGGGAATAGAGACTGTGGAAAGCGATGCAGCCAGCAATGTGTCCTTGTGGCCAAGAAGGCAAATGGTATCTTAGGCCTAGAACAAGTGTGACCAGGGGGTCGAGGGAGGCTATCGTCCACTTTGCTCTGCCCTGGTGGGGCCACATCTGCAGTACCGTGTCCAGTTCTGGGCTCCACAGTTTAAGGAGGACAAGGAATTACTGGAAGTGCAGTGGAGGGCTACAAAGATGGTGAGGGGTCTGGAGCACCTTTCTTATAAGGAAAGACTGAAAGACCTGGGTCTGTTCAGCCTGGAGAAGAGAAGGCTGAGAGGGAATATTATTTATGCTTATGAATGTCTCAGGGGTGGGTGGCAAGAGGATGGGACCAGACTCTTTTCAGTGGTATTCAATGATAGGATGAGGGGCAACAGGCACAGACTGAAGCATAGGAGGTTCCATCTGAATATGAGGAAAAATTTTTTCCTTTGAGGGTGCCGGAGCACTGGAACAGGCTGTCCAGTGAGGTTGTGGAGTTTCCTTCTCTGGAGACATTCAAGACCCACCTGGACACATTCCTGTGTGATCTGCTCTGGGTGAAGCTGCTTTAGCAGGTGGATTGGACTAGATGATCTCCAGAGGTCCCTTCCAACCCCAACCATGCTGTGATTCTGTGGCTGTGAAATGTGTGTGTGTGTGTATGCATGTAGATGCATGGTGGGGGGGCTGCATGTATGTGGACATGTGCATACATATGAACGCCTGGCGGAGCGGTGTGTGCAGGTGTCAGTGCGTGGCAGGGGGGTGCAGGCGTGTGCTGCTCGTCCTGTGCTGGCAGCCATGGCAGGGGGAGGTTGAGTGGACTTGCCGTGGCCGTGGGACCCCTGGGGAGTGAGGTGACCAGAGCAGCCAACCTATGGCTGCGGCCCATGTGTCAGGCAGGCTGGTTGGGGCAGCCAGCTGGCATCTAAACAGGGCTGCCCAGTGCCTGCAAAACACACAGCAAGGGGATGAATTCTCCTTTTCTTCTCCAAGGATGACGTTTCCAGGTGGAAAAAGGGGATAGCTATGGGGAAGTTGGCAGCGGCAGTACATCCACCTCCTCCTTCACCTGCTCTGCCTCATGCTGGTGGACAGACTTCTCCAGCAGGGACGTGGAGTGGCTCACCACCTCATTCCTCTCATGATAACCCTTACCCAGCAAAGTCTGGCCCCAGACTTCCCACTCCTGCCCTCCCTTGAAGTGCAAAAGGGAGAAAAGGCAATCATGGATGTGTCCTGAGAAAGAGAAGCTTGAGGCAGACGTAGGGAAGGCTCATGAGCAGAACTGGGCAGGAAAGGTCCCTAACTGATGCCAGGGAAGGTAAGAGGGGGCCCAGCTGATCAGATTTGCTTTTCAAATGGCAGAGAACCAAGGTGAGCGAGAAGCTAAAGAAAACAGGAGGTGTGGATGTGCTGACCCCTCACATTGCTCTGCGTGGAGCAGTGTGCTGCCTTCAAGACCATCCCCTTCCTCTGGCCACCCTTCCCTGGGCACATGCCAAGCTGCCTCTTCCCCTCTCCATCAACAGACCACAGGCTCTGCTTGCCCTTGGCTTCCCGCGAGTGGTCCCAGGGAAGATACACTCATCCTCTGATGTCTCTTTTTCCCCGACTATAAAGGAGAGAGAGGGCTTTCCTACCAGAGGGTTGGCTGCGAGCAGAGATCCCTTGCCTATGGGGAGCCTGCGGGCTCTCCATCCAGCTTCATGATGGCCTGATCTGCCTTTGCGAGTGAGACCTGCTGAAGATGTCCCAATCCTATTAGTGTCAGGGTTTTGCTTCAGGTCTCCTGTCATTAACCCAGTGACGTTTTGCTGTGCAATGTGGCCCTTCCTTTTGGGAGACTAAAAATCAAGTGTGTTGCTTTCCCTCCGCAGCAACCGTCCCCGCACTGTGCTGGCAGGAGCCTCGCTGCAACAATCAGGACTTACCTTGGTATTTCCACTAAATAAGACATTTTCCTTCTCCTTCCCAAATCCCAGCCCAGGGCCAAGGACAGATGCCACCAGCAGCAGGGCTCTGGGTGAAACAATCCTCTGTCACCCAGGGACGCCAGCCGAAGCTATCATGGCTTTGAGCCCTCGGAAGGGTAAGAGCAAGCAGGGTCAGACCAAGGTGTTTTCCTGCACCAGGAAGCATCTCTGACAGCAACCAAAGGGAGATGCTGAGGAGATAGTAAGAGGGCAAGAATTTAATGAGACTTTCCCAGGCTGTCTCCTCGCCTCCAGCAGCCTGGGGCTGGAGGACTCCTGGCTCAGGGGTGGTTTCTGGGGTCTGGAACATCCCAAAGTGTTTCTCCTCCCTGAGCTTGTCCTGGGCTTCCCCCAAACCCACATAAGTGCTCATCACCTGTGACAGCCAAGGGTGTAAAATCCCCACTGCTGAGCATCATCCGCCCCCTCCATCCCACTCCTCATTGCTGTGCACTGGATAAATGCAAATCATTCACTATACCTTCCCGAAACGTGTTTTAAAAGGCAATTTACTTGCTGTCAGTGTTGCCACCATTTCTAACGACAGCAGAAGGGCCTTGGCATTGGGGTCAAGTTGTCCCCATACCTCCGAGATCCTGCACCTCTCCTGCCTTCCTGCCTCTTCAGGTGGTGAGGGACTATCCCTTGGCACATGTGAGCCACTGCACACAGCACAAAGCCATTGCAAGCTGGTGGGGTGAACATCATCTTAAACAAACATCTCTAGGGATTAAAAAATTCCCATATAATGTGAGGAACGGGAAAGGCTGGCACTGCTCAGTGCAGTCTAAAGGTGAGAGGAGAGCATATTAGTGAGCGGCTCTGAGGTGAAACAAAGGGCATCATCCCTATCCTGGGAGGCAAGGGACTGGGGGACAAGTGACAGTAGAAGCTCCCATGACCAGGGATACAGGAGGATCAGTAGAAAATCTTGGGGAAAAGGAGGGAAGGAAAAGAATGTGAGAGACTGACTTTCCACAGATTCTTTCTGGAGATATACGTGAGGTTTGCGAAGTGCCAAGACCAGACAAGGGACTCAATAACTACCTGCAGTTCCACGAAGGACAGTGTAAGAGGGAAAATGTGCAACAGGAGGAGCAGGGCTAAATTAAGAAGAACAGAAGAAAACCTGAAAATCCAGACAGCGAGACATACGTGGCTACAGGAGTGTCTCAGGCTGGAGCAAGCCAAGCACCGTTAGAAACGTGCCAAAACCAGCAGAGTGGGCTCAGGGCGGATGATGTGACAGGTCTGCTCTCCCTTCTGCAGCTGCCCAAGCTCGGCGGCTGAGGGGGCCGGGACACGCGTCCGCGCACATGGGATCCTGCTGGCGCGGCGGAGGGGACGGAGTCCTCGCTTGCACCGGCTCACGTACCACGGGCAGAGGAGGCCCTGGCGGGACAGGTGTTCATCCTCACCCATCACTCCTCTTGGAGGAGTCAGCCTGCAGAAGGCTCCAGGGAGACCTTATTGTGGCCTTTCAGGACTTAAAGGGGGCCGATAAGAAAGATCGGGACAGATTTTTTAGCAGGGCCTGTTTCAATAGGACAAGGGGTAACGGTTTTAAACTAAAGGAAGAGAGGTTCAGGCTGGACAACAGGAAGAAATTTTTTACAGTGACAGTGGTAGATGCCCCAAACCTGGAGACATTCAAGACCAGGCTGGACGGGGCTCTGAGCAACCTGATCTAGTTGAAGATGTCCCTGCTCATTGCAGGGGTGTTAGACGAGGTGACCTTTGAAGGTCCCTTCCAACCCAAACTATTCAATGCTTCTATGACTGATTCACAGTCTAATAGATGCTGCAGAGACAGATGTCCCTGATATCCCTAATGTCCCCCCGAACAGGGCTCTCACTGACGGACATTCATCTTGTGATGAGAGCCTGTGGACATCCTGTACAGTCACCCACTGATGCTGCTGTTGGCCTCACCCTTTGCTTTCTGCCCCCTGCACTGTGTTTCGGGGTGCACTGCTGGCCTTTCATGGGCAGAGGATGATGATGCTCGTGCCCTGGCTGGCATCACTTAAATGCAGGGTTGTGGCTGCCAGGGCAAGGGACTTAAATGCAGGGTTGCGTCTGCTTTGCTGATTTTTAAAGCTTGCCAATGTTTGTCACAACCAATGGAGACAATTGCAAATGCGAGGAGAAAAATAAGCTCTTGGCATCCAACAGCAATGAGCTTCCCCTCTACTGCTGGTGGCATGGAGAGCCCAGAATTCTTGGGTCAGGTCCGAAATAGGTGTAAAAACTCTGGGCCACCATCCTTTTTAAGGACAGGGCAGCCAGCATGGATGGAGCAGCTGGTCCCGGCACCCCTGGGGAACGGGGGGCTGCCGTGTGCCAAGCGGGGTGCTGGGAGACATGCTTGGCTGGAAGGTCCCTTCACCAGGGTCCTGCCTGGGGGGGTGGGAAGGGGGGAACATACTCTACACAGAGCAAAACTGCCTCAGAAAGCAGCTCCTTTCCGTGCCCCAGAGCTGCTGCGTTGTCTCAGGCGTGTCGCTGGGAACAGCACAACCAAGAGCACCTCCTGATTTCTGCTCCCTCTGTATTTAGGAGCCTGAGACAAGACCTTGGGCACCTGAGTTTTAGAGGTGTGGAGGACACAGAGTGCTGGACTTTTGAAAATACGGGAGCTCTCTCACCCCAGTTTGCTTCATTTAAGTGAAGGCCGGAGGTACTGTTTCATGATGAGGGATTCCAGTTCGGGGCTACTCTGCCTAAAGTATTTCCAACACTTTAGGTGAAAGGGAAAAACCTCAGACACTTGCAGTTATCCTGCAGTGGGAAAGTGGTATGTGCCTCAGAGATGTCTCATACCTTAGGGCTCTTTGGATGGACGGGGGATGTTTTAGAGTGGAGCTCACATGTAGGTGTTTAGTTCACTGTTCCAGGTTGTCCGTCAGCCATGAACAGGAGCTTGCTGGCTGCGTGGTGGTGGTGACCACCATGAGCCTGCCCTCAGCGGGCGGCAGGACTGGTGGGAGAAGCGGTGGCCGGGGCGGTGATGGCAGGGAAATGTCATGCCTTGCAGAGCAGCCAAATCGCAAAGACAAAAAAAGCTCAGTCTTAAAAATTAGCAACACCTGAGCGGCCCTTCTGCCGTCTTCTGCATCATCGCCAGAGACATTTCCCCATTGCACCGGCTTTACCTCAGGGGATGTATGCCTCCACAAGCCACGCTGCCCTTGCTGTTGCTTTAATGCCTCTTATGCCTCCCCAGTCGTGCGATGTGGGGCTCAGTGGCTTTAGAAATCACAGGTGCTAGAGCCCAAAAAGCCCTACTAGGTTCCTCACCCACACAAGTGCCTGTGGGGCTTTGCCTTTATGATCAACAAGTGGGTTTCTAGTCCTCCAGCTCACAGCGAGAAACCTTGCAAAGGTAAAATGGGCTCAGAAGCTGGAATAAGAAAAGTCCCGAAACTTAACTTTTTTCCCCTTTTTTCAATCTTGCCATCTTTATGCCAGTTTTTTGTTTTCTGTAAGCCTGGCTCCCAACTTTAGGTGCCCGAGAGTAGCACTGTGTGGGGATCCCCTGCGATGGCTTCTGGTGACCTGAGAGGACTCTGCAATCTCTTCCTACGCCAAAGATGCTTTCCCACTGGAGCGGGAGCGCCAGGCTGCTGGCACCCATCCCACTGCCCCTGCACGGGGTGGGGGTCCCGGGCAGGCTGCCAGTCCCCCGCTCTCCATCCGGCTCACACGGCGGGATGCACCCCCATCTGCACGGCGATGTCTCCTGACGAGCCGGTTCCCCTCCCCTTGCCTCTTCCCTGGGGCGGCCTTGCCACGTGGCTCCGTGCGAGAGCAGCGGGAGGACAGATCCGAGGAGACAGGAGGGAAATGAACTCCCTTAAATGTGATGGAGGCAACTGCCTGGTTCTGTCAGCCATTGCGCCCCCTCCGCACCCAGCTTGTCTCCTGCTGTTTTTCTCTCTCTCTGGGTATAAGATGTCAGAAGGATTAGCCCCAAATCTCCCCTGGGTGCTGCGGCTTGCCCCCTGCTCATCTCTTGTGGTCACCTTGGAAGATCTGTCCCCTCCAAACCGGGTGTCAGCCGCAAAGGCAAATGCAGTAGAAATCGCACCCTCGAAATGTCGGGTGTGGGCAGACACCAAGCTCCATTGTCACTGTTCGTGAACAGACCCTTTAAAATGTCCTGGCCCAGTGACCAGCTTGTGTCAGGGCCGGAAGAGAGGGATGTGGTGCTCGCACAGCCGGCCAGGCTGTGCCAGGGCAGGGGGAGATGCTCAGGCAGAGTGGAGGCTCCAAACCCTCCCAGGTTTCCTGCGGTTCCCAGGTGGAAGCAGGAGGTGTAGCCAGACACAACCCACGAAACATGGTGCCCAGGCAGGCTCGTCCAAGCTGTGCCAGCACCGTGATCACGAGGGACTCACGATGATGAATGGCACTGTGTCCCAGGAAGATCACCTTCCCTTTGGGGTTGTTGGTGTCAAACACTGTCATACTGTGTTACGTCTTCTCCGTGGCCTTGCTGGCAGCAGGTGCAAATCTCATGGTCCCTCCTGGCACACTTCACCTCCTTTGCAAAAGGGCTCAGGGGGCCATACCCACCCCTGCCGCCGCAGAGCCAGCCCTGCCACCCTGTACCCCTATGTCTGAGCACTCCAGATGGACGCAGTTTTCCTGCCGTCCCTTCTCCCTGTGCACCCATCCACTCCATCAGCCTGCCTCTGCCACCGTCAGGGTGGTCACCTTCCTCCCTGCTGTCCCGGGAGAGACCCTATACCATCCTGACGTGCAGCACCTCTGCAGCAGGGCTGCCTTGCCACAGGGCTTTTAATGAGAAGTTAACTGCAGGTGACACTGCCCAAGCGGAGAAGATCTCTCCTGGGCCTCCAGGTCCGTGGCAGCACTTGGCTGAGATGGAGAACAAGAGGAGAGAACATCGGTGCTGCTGGTAAATGTGCTCTGAGACAGGCAGCGAGGCATCTTTATTCCCTCTTGACCCATTTAAAGCAAGTGCTGGTGACTAAGGGAGCCGACAGGAGGATAAAAATACTTCCCACATGTTCCCTAGGAGGCCAGGGACAGAAATAGGGGTGCTGTCACCTCTCCAGAGAGTGGTTGGGGTCACTCAGTACTTTGCAATCCCGAAGGTGGAATCCCTCAGTGCCTCTCATGGCAAACACGACCACATGTGATGGTTTTACACTAAAGAAGGGGATATTCAGACTACACATGAGGAAGAAATTTTTTACAATGCGAATGGTGAAACACTGGCACAGGTTGCCCAGAGAGGTGGTAGATGCCCCATCCCTGGAAACATTCAAGGC
Organism: Pampusana beccarii; assembly: GCA_013399365.1. NCBI lineage: Eukaryota > Metazoa > Chordata > Aves > Columbiformes > Columbidae > Pampusana > Pampusana beccarii. The sequence goes on from VWYH01009016.1 coordinate 1,047,135, forward strand.
CAGGCTGGACAGGGCTCTGAGCAACCTGATCTAGTTGAAGATGTCCCTGCTCATTGCAGGGGGTTTGGACTAGGTGATGTTTGAAGGTCCCTTCCGACCCAAACTATTCTACGATTCTGTGATTCTACATTGGGGGCTCAGAGCCTCCTGCCATGCATGATCCCAAGAGCCAGCTGCCTCCCTTTCCTTCTTTGGGGATGGAGCAGTCAGAAATTCCCCCCAAAAAACAGTGGCTCTTCCTTACTGCCAAGAAAAGGAGTAAAGTGTCATGCAAGTACATGTTCCCCACAGACCTTGGCTGTGTGGGTCACCACGCTGCTGCCCAAATGGCTGATACCCACCATTGGGGTTACATCCCTGAGAGGGCGGTGGTGGCTGGAGGGACAGATCCTGCTCCCCTCCCTGCGCTGAGCTGCTCCGGGTGCCACGTCACCATCTCATGGGAAAACACACCCGAATTTCCTGTGCCTCTGGGCAGAGCTATTCTTAGCCTGCAGGCAGGCACCTTTCAGTGAGACACCCTGTGCTCTGCAGGGTGACCTGTCCCACTTGGGGAGCCAAGCCAGCCCAGGTATGTAGGTGTAGGGTGAGACCTGGCAGCCTGGGACTTGTCCTCTCTGTTCCCCCAGCACCCACCAGCCGCAGCGAGGGAGTGGGCAAGCTGGAGGGTGGTGGCGCTGGGATTTACCATGGAGTGATGAGCACAGATCTCATGCCTTGGCCAAGAGCTGCCATGGAAAAGGTGGCTGCTGGCCATGCAGTGGGGCGGCTGTGGGCACACACTCAGTACGCCTTGCCCGGCTCGCTGCCGGGTTGCTCTGCAGCCCTCCACTGACTGCCGGGTTAGGGCCAGGGACCAACAGGGTCTTCCTGATGCCAGGTTGCTGAGCAGACCCGCCTGGACAAATAAGACCTTTTCAAACAACACAGTTCTGAGCAGGGCACAGTGCCCACCCTTCCAGGATAGGGGCCTGTTGCCTCCCTCCCTGTCTCCGTCCCACTGCGCCTGGCAAAGAGGGGCAGCCCTGGGCTAGCGGCAGGGCAAGGTCTGGGGTGGCAGCTGGGATCTGGCGCTGCCTTCCTGGCCCCTCTGTGTTGCATTTTGCACTAGGAGTGGGCTCCTCACGCCAGTGCTCTGCAAGCAAGATGCTGGAGACCTGGTGCCTGATAGTTTATTTCCTCTTCTTTAGGTCATGCAGCCTCCTGCTGCTTTATTAAACCTTAGAAAACATGTTTTGTAGGCAGCCACAGTATTGAATGAGCCCAGTTTCTTAGCAAGCCAAAAGGTCTTAAACTAAGCAAACAGACCGCAGCAGATACCCTGGTTACTTGACTGCAACTGGCAGGTCAGGGGGGAGGAAGAACCCACGCAGGAGGATGCTGTGGCCTTCGGGCAGGCTGCTCAGGGTCACGGACAGCAGCAGGTCTCGTCACACGAGGCAGCACAGAGAGGTTCACGGGGAGATCTCAGCTGCTTTCCCTCTCTGGTGGGTGCAGAGCCCACCAGCCAGGCATGGGAACGAGGGTTGGTGTGGGGCCAGGCATGGTTGCTGAGACTCCTGGGTTCAAGAAGGCGGCCCTCAGCCCTTGTGTGGTTTGGGAATAATTTGTCCACAAAAAGCTGGAGGCTTGGGGCAAAGGGGTAAGTTACAGCAAAGAGTTGGCAAGCTCAAGGTCTTCCCCCCTTTCCCTTTGGCACAGGCTCCCTGCCAGGAATAGAGAAGGTTTGTAAAGCAGAGAGCAAACAAGTCTCTCCTGTTCATGGCTTTCATGGACTGATACATCTCCAGAATCTGGGTGAGCATTAGCAGGAGGCTGAATGTCGAGGCAGAGGTTTGTGGGCACTTGTTGGTGGCACAGCGTGCTGGTTGGGCACCACCAGGAACCCAGATGTTGTTGTCCCTGAAGGACTTGCTCGCTTAATATATCCACCCAGAGGTATCACCAGACTGTGTGGTCTTAATGCTAGTGAGGCTGTAAGTCTCCCGGACTGTCAGAGTTACTGGGAAAGCAGTATATGCTGAAATAGGCAGTCCTGCTTACTAAATCTGTAATTCCAGCTCTGGCTATATTTTCATCTTTCTAATAATAAGTGCAAATAGAGTAAGAATGAATCACAGGCTACAGGCTTCAGGGTTTTTTTCCCCCCTCCTTTCTCTGTGAATCCATCATGTGCGGGAGAGGGGCTGGAGCAGAAAAGGAGCTCAGACCTAGTCGAGATCCTGTCTCAAGCAAGTCTAAATCCATCTGTTTGCACTTCTGAGTGGTGTCAATCCCACCCAGAAGCCAGCAGACCCTCCCACTCCTGTTAACTTCACCGTGTCATCCCACCAGCCTAACACCCCTGCCTGAGAACACTTCCTTTTGGGACACTCCTGGCCTGCTCCCAAACCAGTGGACCTGTCCCATCCCCATCTGCATCCCGGGGCTTGTACGTCCCCACATCTGGATTTGCCTGCTGGGAATTTTTTTGCTTTGTTGCAAGGACCTTTTGCAAATGTTAATGCTTTCCTTTCGCTGGAGAGCTCTTCGGCTGATCTGCCAGAACGCATTTCACACGCTTCTCCTAAAATTATGCCCTTTGCTTTTCCCAGCGTTCAAGCTGAAGCGGAGCCCAGCGTGCCGGCGGCACGGAGGAGAGCAGCTTGCCGGCTGCATGCGGCTCCGGGGGCAGCAGAGTGAGGGGTTAAGCGTGGCTCAAGTGAGCATCTGATGGCTGGTGGCTCGACAGAGGTGGGAGGGCTGGGAAGGATCTGTGGGGTGAGAGCAAGGGTCTGTGCTGGGCCTCGTGGGTGCCCTCAGTGGGGAGAGGTGGGTGGATCAGAGGGTCTCTTGAAGCAAGACAGGTTTCAACACGTGCCCTTCCGCAGCACGCATAAGCCTGTGTTCAAAGTACATCACCGTTTAGGCATGAGCATTTCATAGAATCATAGAATCATTTTGGTTGGAAAAGACCCTTAAGATCACCCAGTCCAACCGTTAGCCTAACTCTGGCACTAAACTATGCCCCTAAGAACCTTGTCTACACATCTTTTAAACACCTCCAGGGATGGTGACTCAACCGCTTCCCTAGGCAGCCTGTTCCAATACCTGACAAGCCTTTCCATGAAGAAATTTTTCCTAACATCTAACCTAAACCTCTCCTGGCACAACTTGAGGCCATTTCTTCTTATCCTGTCACTTGCTACTTGGGAGAAGAGACCAACACCATCCATGCTACAACCTCCTTTCAGGTAGTTGTAGAGAGCAATCAGGTCTCCCCTCAGCCTCCTTTTCTCCAGGCTGAACAGCCCCAGCTCCCTCAGCTGCTCCTCGTAGGACTTGTTCTCCAGACCCCGCATCAGATTCTTTGCCCTTCTCTGAACTCTCTCCAGCACCCTGGTATCTTTCTTGTATTGAGGACCCAAAACTGAACACAGCATTTGAGGTGTGGCCTCACCAGTGCCTGGGTTTGGGCTGAAAGCACAGTATGCCCCCTGGCACAATGTGCCCATGCAAGCGGGTATCACCCCCAGCCCCCTGTACTCCCTGCATCCCTCCAAATCTCCTTCATCTCCTGCACCCCTGCATCCACTGCATCCTCCTGCGTACCCCACATCCCTCACCTCCTACTACGTGCCCCAAAACCCTCTGCATCCCACAAATCACCCAAATCCCCTTCCATCCCAATCACCCCAACACAGTCTCTATAACCTCCCACATCCCCTGCATCCCCACATTTCCCTCACACCAGACATGTATGCAGATTATGAGGAGCTTACAATTACCCCCCAGCCACCCCAAACTGTAAACATGGACATTCAGGGTTTACCCTCTGTGTACACACACGCAGGCACGTCACAAGAAGAGCCAGAGGCCACGAATGCATTGCAAAGAGCAAGTTTTATTTTGGCTACCTCTCTACTGGGGGATCTCCAAAGTCGCACCTAAGCTCCCAGGCAGAGGTGACACAGCGGGGACGCAGGCGCTGGAAAGTTCAGCCCTGCTTGAAGATCTCTGGGCCTGCTGAGCTCGCCTGCATTTCAAGGCTCGCGGCAGGCGCAGCCTCCCGCTCTTTCTCACAACAAAGCGGGAATCTCAGACATAGTGATAAGGTGCCTGGAGTTTCCCACAGGCCTGTGTTATCTAACACAGAGGTTCTACTCGTCAAGCACACAAGGTCAGTAAAACAATTAGTGTGATGTGTGTGGTTTTTCTACAGACAGGCGCAAGTCACTTTGAGCATATTTACATTTAACTAAACTCCTCGCCAATCTTGCGATACATTCCCGTACACCCTCCGCTGGCAGGAGCCTCCCCAAATATCTGAGTTGGGAAATGCCATGGGGGAATCCGGATTTAGCCCTGCCACTGGCCCTCCCTGGCCAATGCTGGCAGTAAGCAGCGAGTCATGACTATCGTCTCTGTGGTTAGAGCTGATTAAATACAACTTAAATGACTCACTGGGGAATTTTTATTTTATTTTTTTTTAATAACTCACGGTGTCACTACAGGGCACAAAGTTTGCTTCACTGAGTTTGTTTCCCTGTTTCCTTGTGGAGATAAATAATTGAGGAGCTGAATAGCAAACCAGAAACCCAGAGCGACTGTTGTAGGGAATGTGCTGGGAAATCTGTCACCCCAGCATAATTTATAGATTTCATTTTTATATTAGTGGTGACGGGGGTGGGGAGCAGAGACAAGAGGGAATTTTGTGACAGGGGAGTGAAGGGGCCAGGCCTAGGGGGCTGGGGGGTGCTCTATGGGGGGGCTTAGGAGAGGGATGACAGATCTCTTGTGCCTTCTCATCTCAATCCAGTGCTCCAGCCCTTTCTGCCCCCTGCAATAGGATTGCCCAGAGTCCAAATGATGCTCCCTCTCGTTTGCAACGCAAAGTGCTTTCAGCGTCTCCCACTGCAAATAAGCCAGAATGACCCTCAAGGGAGGGCTATGATGGCCACAAGGGGCCAGCAAAGGTGACCAGCCATGGCTGTCTCTTCCATGCCTGTCCTTTGCCTCTGCTCTGGTCCAGGGAAGGGGACTGAATCCCCTCTACGAGGGCTGTGGCTCTTGGAGGGCATCTCTGGGGGTGCTCACCAGGTCTCATCCCTGGGGATGTCCATAGAGAAGGTGAAACTCTTAGCTAAGGATAGCGGCATGAAAATCAATCAATCAATCAATAACTTGAATTTACCCAACACCCAAATTTACAAGTGCTGCGTTTAAAGCACCTGCTTTAAAATTACCAAAACTTCATGAAGGAATTAACAGCCTTGGAAATTCTCACCAAAAAATATTATTACTATCAAAGAATGAGAATCGCGGGGGGTTTTTGAAGAAGACGAAGATGCTCTTTCGCATGTCACCCCCACCGTAAACTCCTATTTAAACCGCCATCCTGAGCTTGGTTTCAGCCACAGCATTTGGCTGCAGGTGCCTGCATCCCGGAGTTTCGCTGCTCCGCGAAATGCTGGTGCTTCTCAAATCAGGAAGCAGCATCTGGGTAGCGGGACACAGTCAGACTGCAACCCCTGCAGCCCTCGCAGGGAAGGAAATGAGAAAGACATCTGCATCATTGAAACCTTTCAGATTTGGGGGGGGAGGAAGGATTGGGGAATCTCCTGAAAAATCCCACCTGCTCTTCCCTGCCCGCAGCCCTCCTCCCAGTGCGCCTCCCATGGCTGTCACCCAAACCTCAGTGCTCACTCATTGATCCGGGCTCAGAATAGCTCCTGTCAGCAGCCGGTGAGCCGTGGCTGGCCGACACCAGAGCTGACGGATGAAGGACATGGGGCCTCACCCCTGCTACACCCCGCTGCCAGTGACCCCCCTGGTCCTGCACCCCTCTGCTGCACCCCAGGCTCCCAGCACAGCCCCATGCTTGGAAAAAGGGAGAAGAAGGGGGAAGTAACATAAAGTGGGTGGAAGAGGGGAGGATACAACGCAGGCTTGTTAGCAGAGCGGGCTGTGCCATGTGCTCCAGCTCCGGCACTGACCACCTCACCACCTGGCTGATCTCTTCTGGGGGGTCCCAAAAGCAGACCCTCACTTTTGAGGGTCTTCCACATCCCATGCCCACTTCCAGAGCCCTTTGGGAACAGCACAATGGGGCAGGCAACCTCCTGGCAGGAGAAAAGACCTGAATCCCTGGGATGTGCACCCAGTGGTGTGGGGGTAGGTCTCTGTTGTGGTGGCACCTCGAAAGGAGCACAGAGGCTGTCCCCGTGCAATCTGCCTGTCACCGCCAATCACTTCAGGTGTCAGACGGGGTTTGTGTCACTCGGCAGGGTTGTCCCTGCCTCGCTAGCTAGGACGAAGACAAAGAGTGGGTTTAAAATGACTCTGCTTGCTGTGAGAGTGGAGAAAGTCACCCCCCAAAGCCCAGGGCATGTGCAGGTTTGCCTGTCTCGGGGCCTCCTCTTGGACCATCCCCGGAGCAGGGTCAGGCTGATGCCATGGCACGAAGCTGAGCATCCTCTTCCATGAGGCTGAGCAACTTCCTCCACAAGGCTGAGCATCCTCCCTGTCCAGCATTTCCCTGTCCCTGCATCCTGAAGGTGCGATGGGGGAGTGAAGATCTGGGCACCCTGAGAGCACTTGGGGCAGCTGCTGGGGACAGGATGGGGGTTTCCCTTACCCCTGCCATGTGTCCCACTGGCCCTGGGTGCACCCACAGCCTGGCAGGTGGCTTTGAAGGCAGGTGGAATTGCCCTGGGGCTTGGGTAAGGGGTTGGACAAAAGGGTTTTGGGGGGGTTGGCTGTAGATGGGGATTCTCTGGGGAGGTGAAGCTGAGAGCATTGTGACCCTTTCCTGACCGCTTTGGTCCTTAAGGTCAGGTTTTAGGTGCTTCCCTGCCAGCCCCAGAATGATGGCCTTGCTCCGTGGTGCTGGGGAATGTGTGGGGCTGTCCCTTTGGCTCCTGAAAACAGGGGTAGCCCTTTCTGTCAGGGGAGCTGCTGCCTGCTCACCCCAGCTCCTCAGGGTGGTTTTTGGCTGTCCCCCCACCCTTATCCCCCTGGGAAATGGCTCACTAAACACAGCCAGCAAAGCGGGGAGCAGTGGGGGTGGCCCCTGGGGAGACCATTGGCCCATGAAGGCAGCAAGGAAACCCCCTTTGCACTGGGCACCTGGGCAGGCACCGTGACCCCTCCCACTGCTCCCCCAGCACCCTAAAACACTTGGAGATGGGAGGGGAAGAAGGTGGCCAGTGCTGCATCTCAGCATCTCCCCAGTGTGCCTGTGGACTGAAGTGATCCTGACAGTCAGCGAAGGAAACGGAGGCTGATTGAAGCCGAGTGGTTGTTTTTTTTTTTTTCAAATCCTTCCTTAAGTGCGAACACCATCTGGCTCCCCCAACTCTGTCAGCGCTTCCAGTCCCCAGGCAGCTTCGCTGTTCCTAATTACTGTCATTAGGCAGTGGGTAGCGATTAGGGAGGGATGCTGATGAGCGGCATCAGGAAGGCTGCAGTCCCTGACAGCCCCACACAGGGGACCGGACGGCCTCTTCTCCCCAGCCCAGAGCGTTTTCCAGCTGGGGAACTTGGTGGGTAGCAGGGTGATTTGGGTTTTGGTAGAAGCTGATGGGGAAGGGGGTGTAGGCTGGCAGGTCCGAGTCCCGGGGTGTCCCCAGGGAGGCCTGATGCCACTGGGGACGGGCTGCTCCAGGGAGGGGTGCAATGGTAGAGGTGCTCTGTGCTTCTGGAGATGGGGGAAGGCGCAGCACCTCGCTGCATCACACCCTGCCCTGCTTCTGGTAGTCCCACCTCTCCATGCCTGTCCTGCCTATAGGTGTCCAGCTACCAGCAGTTGTGTCTCCTGAGCAGCACAGAAGCCATGGTGATGGGCTCCATGGCCAGACCCACCAGCTGCCATTTATCCTGGGCAGCCCAGAGGCCATGGTGATGGGCTGCATGGCCAGATGGAGTCAGGCCCTGCTGTCACCCTTCTGTCTGGCCAAAACGGGGCTGATCACCAGCCTGCCTAGCCCTCCCCAGCTCCCCTTGCTGCACTTGGGCATTCACCCTCCCTTGCAGCTCCCCTGCAGCGCTGCAGCAATGAGGGTGGCGTGCAGTGCAGTGTCTCTGCCACCCCTTGGCAGGTGCCCCAGGCCTGCTGGCCTCTCTTTTTCACCCATGGTCTCCCACAAGTGTCCCACGGGGCTCACAGGGGCTCCCACGTGTCCCTCTGCAGTGGCTGGCACTGGGAAGCAGGTGGTGGGGAATGCTCCTGTGGGGTGGGATGAGGTCCATACCCCATGAGTGGGCGATGGGGTGGCCAGGCAGCAAGTGGGGGATCAGAGGCTGTACCCAGAGATGGGTGGTCCCTGTTGGACCTTGGCTATTAGAGTGTTGCTTTGTGCATGGGATAAAATAGTGCCCACCTTACCCTGTCTGCCCTGCCTGCTGCTGGGGTCCAGCACCCACAGAGAGCCTGTGGAAGGGCAAGCTGGCTCTGAGGGGGTCTGTAGGGGTGTTTTGGGCTGGAGTAGCTGGGCCCGAGACTGAATTGTCAGGAGACTAAACTAGTGGGTGAACCAGCAATGGAGGGAAGAGAGGAGAAAGTGAGGGAGAAGGGCCGAAGTGGGGAGGCTGATGGAGCAAAGCCAAGCACTTTGGAGGCTGTGGAGTCTGCGGGTTTGACAGACGTGACCAGTAGCTGCAGGAGACCCTTGACCAGGGTACCCCTGATGCCTCCCCTCCCTGTGCCACTATGCCCTATTGGCCAGCTGGCTCCTGCCTTTAGGACTAGGGATGAGAACCACCCCCATCCCTAGGGACACCAAGGCTTCCATCCCTCCTTCCATCCCTTCGCTGGTGGGATTGCAGGAGCTTCAATAGCCCCGTGACCTTCATCATTGTGGGGTCAGTGGGGTGGAAATGGCTAGGGATACACCTGAAGTGGTTTTGCAGTGGGGAAAGTTTTAGCCCCAGCTCCTTCCCCCTGCCCTGGGATTTCCTCAGGCTTTCCCCGGCTCTCCCCAAGCCCCCGTGGCCCCGTGGCAGGTGAAGCCTGGCCTCGGCAGCCTTTCTAGGCAGTTGTGCAGGCACCAGGCCAGGGAGGAAGCACAGCCCCTGCCTCGCAGGGGGAAGTGAGTAACTGCTGTGGAAAGTCAAAGACAGGCAACACACCCCCAAAAAAGCCACTTGCCCTGCTCTCTGTCCCATCAGCCAGCTCCTGGCTGCAGGAGGGATGGAGGTGGCTGGGCTCAGCTGGTCTCCAGCCATGGAGATGGCCATGTGCAGGGGACATCCTGGTGAGGATGGTGCAGAGGGAACCTCTCCAGGTCAAGGCCCCCAGGACCACCATGGTGGAGACCCCTGAAACCAGAGGAGTGGGGACACCATACAGACCCCTGAGCATGAATTCATAATGGATTCACTTTATTCTTTCATTTCTACTGTCATATTTTTCGTCTCCGTGAAGACAAGACGTACAACCCCCTGTGTTGTACCTGGGGACAAAGAAGTGTGCACAGAGGGGATTGCAAATGCCCCCCAGGCCCAGGCAGGAGTGGAGCACTGTCCCACTACATGGGCAGGCAGGCAGGCAGGACACATGGAAGACACCCCACACACCGTAACAGAGAGGAGCACTCGACAGCTGAGGAATCCAATGTGGATTGAAATGCTGCTTCTGTGAACTGCAGATGCCGGTGGCTCGTGGTAGACACCTGGCTGAAGCTCTAGCAGAAACGAGAACAGAAGCCCTTACTTGAGCAGAAAGAGGGGCTTTTTCAACAGGATTTGTACAGGAGTTTCTTTTTCAAATTGCTGCACTGGTCGAGGTGGGCAGCACATCTGCAGGGCTGAGACACAGTGGTCACCAGGTGGGAAGCAGCAGAGGAGCTTGACAGTCCTGTTCCCTTTACCTCTCACCCCCATCTCCCGTGAAGCAGGTTGCTCTGCCTCCCATAAGCAGTCCTTCTTACAGCACCGAGACGTCCTCTGGCCTGACTTCGTCTCATTTCCCTACTCCAGATGCACCAAAGTTGCTCTAAGTCACTTCACAGGGCCGGGTGAGGAGCACAGGGATGAGGAGACGCCTGATTCGTGCTGCAGGGACACTCCTCCCACTTGGGCAGCACGGCTGCTGTGGATAACTGGGAACCCAGTGCTCCACAGCTCCTGACGACAAGCCGTGGGTGCCTGGAGCCCCAGAGTACAGTTGCTGGGCATGTGGACCAGCCCCTCCACCTTCCTCAGCCTCGAGGCTGAGATGGGAACCCCTCCCATCCTGGGTCAGGAGGAGCCTCAGATGGGTGAAGACTCACCTCTACCATCACATTTAGGCCTGGGAGAGGAGCCATTGTGAGAATTTTGGGCCTTGGCACCTGTGGCACCTCCTGGGGTTCCCCTTATGGGATGGATGCTGTAAGCTCAGTTCCAGCACCATGGCAGGAGAGAAGAGGGAGGGTCACTCTTCAACAGCAGCCCCAGAGAGAGCTCCGGCTCTCTGGTCACCTCCTGGTCATCAGAGGGACCAGTGGGTGACTCCATCATGAGCTGGTGGCCCTTAGTGGCCCACTGGCATCAGCAGCAGTGCTGCACACCTTGCTTGGCCACTGCTTCTCAGTTCCTGAAGCCTCCTGCGCAAGGAGGCCACCTCGCTGAAGGAAGAGGTCCCCCAGGTTGCCACCAAGATAGAACTTCATTCAAATAATGCCCCCCTCATGCTTCTAATTGCCTAACCACCCACTCTAGGGCCATCAGGGTTTCCCACCCAAGACGTTGGCCAGGCTCTGTTCAGCCAGGGGGTCGGCTGCTGTAATTTCTTGGGAACAGCAACCTCACACTAATGAGTTCATTTCCAAGACAGAGCCTTTCCTGTGCAGCAAAACCACTCACGGGACTGTGAACAAGACCATCTACACAGAGACGCCTTGGACCAGCATCGCTGGCCAGCACTGGAGCACAGGCAGAGCCTTGAAGACACTCACATAAATTAAGTCATCTCGCCTACGTTCGCATCACTCCTCGCCTGGTTCTGCGCGGCGTGGAAACATCCATCACCAGGAGCCCTGTCATCTCAAGTGACACGCAGTATTTCTGCAGCCACCCTGAGCTGAAGTGACAGTTGTTTGGAACCGTAATGACAAGCTCATGGAGCTCCTCTAGACCAGCAGTCTCCATTGCCTGCCCCTGGTCCTGCCTAACTCCAGTGATTGTAGGTCAGCACAAAGACAGACTTTTTTTTCCCCCTCTTCCCTCCCTCACTCTCTGCTTGTGAAGACAGACTCATTTCCCATCCCCTGGGTCCCCGGCTGTGGAGGGGGTTCCCATGACCGCTGGTGCATGCCTGCCACTGCGTGAGAGGCCCGAAGGGAGGAGAGACCTGGATATTATGGCATGCAGAAGATGGGGGGACAGGACTGTGAATGGAGCAGATGCTGGATGTGCCTTGCTTTGTATGGCCCCAAGCCTCCTTTTATTGAGGTCAGTAGCAAAAATTGAGCTAATGGCAGCAGTGTGGGACTTGATCTTAATGTAAATCCCTGGTGCCTTATCCATCTTCCTTTTCTCCCCCTCTTTCTGCTATTCCAGCCCCATGTTCCCAGGAATCGCCCATCTAGCAGCAAACCCATCCTGGCACAATGGCAGCTCCCGCCATGCTCATTCCTCACCGGCTGCATCTCCTCTGCCTCTTCCTGACAGCACGGCCGTGGCAGCTGTTGACAACTCGGTGTGATCCGCTTTGGCTTCCTCCAGCACTTACAGGCGTAACGTGGGACTCGGTGCAAATGGGGAAGTGGAAAAGGGCAGCCATCCTAGAAGGCTGATATTTCTTGAGGCAAACACCAGTTCTCAGCCATCTCACATCTGTGCAAGGCTTTGCCCACCCCCAGGACAGGCTCTGGGCATCTACAGGGAGCAACTGGAGTGCCACAGTCCCATTCCTCCCACCCTCAGGCTCTGTCCTCACCGGTGCAGTTCTGGGTGGTTTTGGTGGTGACCAAGGCTGCAGCCCCCAGCTCGGTGGCAGGCAGTGGGAAGCCATGGTTGCACTCCTCATGTCGGGCGTACACAGCGGAGAGCAGGACGATGTCGCCATTATCATCGCCCTGGCAGCACGGTCTCCGCTTTGCCCCAGCTTTCCCAGGTGGCCCTGGCATCTTCAGGCTTCCATTGAGATTCGGGCACAGGGCTGGGGCCAGGGCAGCATCTCCCTCCAGCACGGCAGCGTCCTGGCAGCCCAGGCCAGGCAGGGGGCCAGTGGTATCCACATTTGCTGAACGGGGAAAGAAAAGGGGGTTATGTGGCTCATAAAGTGGGACCAGGTATATTGCAGACAGAGTGTCCCATCCCTGGGGACACACAGCAGGGAGACAGGTCTGGCACAGGAGGAGCCTGCAAGGTCACCACCACACCTTTCCTGCTGCAAGCTCCCCCTGCTTACAACTGATGGCATTTCCCCACAAGCCCCCCTAAAAAGCAATAGGGAAAGGCAGAAACTCGCACTTGCACTTCGAGCCCTCTTGCTAAACCCTGCCAGCGGCAGAACAGCCCGGCCCTTGGTGGCTCACCCTCCCCGACCGCCTCCTGCTTAAAAATAGACTTGTTTACATACTTCGAACGTGGGCGCGTGCTGCCTGCCCCAAGCCTCCTGCGCCTTTCCACACATCCAGTGCCACAGCAGTGAGTTTGCTGGGGTGCAGCCTGGGGGGACAGGGACCAGAGCGTGTGGCAGGGGCATAGCCAAAGGGTGGCTCTGATGCTCTCTGCCACGGCCGGACCTCTCTTGTGGCTGGATTTTCCCTTCTGTTTCATTCTTGGTATTTTTCCCAGGCGTGTGCATCATGGGCTGTCATAGCTGCACTCAGTTCAGTGGAAAAGCCCCAGGTAAGGTCCCCCACAATCTGAGTCACCCGGCCGGCACCACTGCTGGTGTGCGGGCAAGCCAGGGTGCGGGGACCAGCTGCCCCCGGCCCTGCCACCCCGAGGGCCCCCGCCTGGGTGGTGGGGCTGTGGTGGGTGTCAGCATCCCTGAAGCAGCCCCTCGTGGGGTTCCTGGGGAGCCATACCCCGTGCCTAGGGATGAGGAGTGCTGAAGCCAGATGACACCACTTCCAAGAAGAGTGGCCAAGGTTGAGTCAGTGCCAGGGCAGGGGTCCCCGGGGAAAGAACCAGCCACCCAGCCTGTGGCTGACACCCCAATAAGATGGGCCATCACAGGGCACCACGGCCTCAGCCCCCTGGAAATACCCTACCAGGAAAGGCTCAGCCTTGTCCCTCACCCCTAGCCATATTTTTTATGCCTTTGGGGATGACCCTGCACCATGCTTTGGTGTCCTGCCAATAGGGCTGGCCCTGACACTGTCAGGGTCTTTGGGGTGCACATTGGAGGGTGCCAGGCGTCCCAAATGGCAATGTCAGGCTGGGTGATCAACCAGGGACCCTTATTTGCAGTGCCACAGGGAAAGGCTCCCTCTGGAGCTATCCACAGATGTCCACCACCATCGCTGCAGCCCCTGCTCCATCCACGGCCCTCTGGCTACCGAGCGAGGGAGACAGGCAACTTGCCAGTGCTCTGTACATGTCCCCTGTGGAGAGGGAGCAATGCCAGTGGGTGATTTAAACAAGTGGAGGCATGGGGAGACCCAGCAAAGGGAAGGCCAGTTCAGTGGGTTGCACTGGCATCCAGGTACAAGTGTAGGTTCCCAGGGGACACAGGGCACCACCACATGGCAGGGGCTCAGCCACCTAGAAATGCCCCAGGATGCCCATGGAGCCCATGCCGAGGTGGAGGAGCCAGTCTCAACAAGAACATGTCTTGGCGAAGTCGGTGGAAAGTGATACAATCTACCCCAGGAGCCCTGGGATGCTGTGACAGGGAGAACAAGAGGTCCCCTACCTTCGGCCTCCTTGTCCACCGCTTTCCTCTTCCTCCTCTGCCTGCCCGCCTTGCAGGCCAGGAAGCCCCAGAGAGTGGCAAGAACCAGGATGAATCCCACCGTGGCCGGGACCCCGAAGATCAGGAGGGTGCTGGGCAGGTTCACCGACGGGAGGGTGGGCTCCTGGGCAGAGGTGGGGGCCACACGGGTGGGCTCTGCTGTGGGGCGAGATGCCGGTGGTGTCAGGAGGAGAAGGGCTGGGGTGAGGGAAGGAGCCAGCAGCATTACCCACCCACCTGTCCGGCCTCGGGACTCGGTGGTGGGGAAGGAGAGTGGCTCTTCACAGCTCCCCACCCACCATCTGCAATGAACTGTCCCCCTGCCTGGTGGGACCCTCGTCCCACCCACTGTTGTTCCCGGATGGTGGGGTATGGGGGAGTCCTGCTCTTCCCATGATCACCCATGGGGCAGGCTGTGACCCCCACACCGGGTGGATCATCCCTCTTCTCCCTGCGCCGTGTTCCCCTAACTGGAACTGGCTGCCCTCTTCCTCCCTCCTTCTCCCCCAGATGAAGGCAGCGCTCCATCCTCAGTCACCACCTCCATCACCATCCGCAGGAGAAGGTCACCTCCACCTGCCCACCCCTGGGGTGCACCAGCCCCCTTGGCCCATAGCTGCCCAGCCCCTGGGAACTTGGTCCTTGGCCACCATCATCCCCTTACTTGTGTGGTCCTTCAACAAGTCGGAGCACTCGACGCAGAGCTTGGTCAGGGTGTCGAAGCACTGGGAGGAGAGGCAGGAGGAGGCATCTTTTCCTGACAACGACATGTCTGAGTGGGAGCGCGGGCCCCGCTCCCGCATGGCGCAGCAGCGAAGGGGCCGCCCGAGTGTGAAATCGCAGCGCCCCGGGGCCTGAGCAGAGGGAGATACAGTCTGTCAAGTTGCGTAGTCGGCTCCCTTGGGGCTCGCGATCGCTGTGCTTTACCCTTGGGCGGATCTTCACTAGGGAGGAGGAGAGCGAGCGCCCAAGCCCTACCCCTGCCTGCTTGTGCAACGCGCCCTCAGACTACCCCTCTCCTTCAAAATATGCTTCCAAAATCCCCATAGCTCCCACATGTCCCAGCCACGCAGCACCCCGTGCCCCATGACATGGCTCCTCAGCCCAATGGTGTCATCTCCTCGGCCCTGACCCTTCCCCAGCCCACCTGTACATCGCTCCCAGCCCGGGCTCGTCCCCCCGCCAGCACCCTCCTCAATGCACTACAAAAAGCCCCCTCAACGTCATCTGGTGCCTACAGGAGGCTTTCTTGTACCCAGGTCTTTACAAGACCTTGTCCCAGGGCCACAGATCCATCTTGGATGGAAAATTCAGAAAAGAAACAGAGGAGAAAAACAGAGACAGCCAGGTTCCCCCTTTCAAAAGCTCCTACTGCCACCAGGACACAACCTGTTAGTGATTGCTGCATGGGAAGACCATCCTGTGTGTGCTCTCCATCACCTAGTTCTCTTCATCCTCTCCATCCTATATCTAGACCCTTGGCAAGGACCCTCCTGGCCCCTTGGCACCACGTCCTGTTCCTCCAGGGTTCAGATCTGGGTCAGTTCAATTACTGTCCAAGGCATGGACAAAGCAGGTCACACTAAACAAGTTTGGCCCCCATGCCCTTGGAAGGGACTGAATAAACCCTTACTGGTCTTAGGTGTTCCTGATCATGAGCAGGAGAAACCTTCTGCCACCAGTACCCATATGTCAAAGCCCAGTGCCTAAGATCTGAAGTGGATAAGTGACAGATTTCAGTGCTGCAGGTTGGCTATTCTCTGTCCTTACCAAGTAAAGGCACATCCCCTTTTCCTCCACTGCATAAGAAAGAAAGGGACCAGCCACAGTTCCTGGCTTGCTCTCAGCTGAAGGAAGTAGTGCAGGAGACCTACCCCAGCCAGGAGATTTTCAGTGGGGCTTTACTGCTGGAGTCCCAACCTTGCAGCATCGATGGCCTCTGGGCTCGTTCTAGTGGGGTCTCTTCCACTCGCTGTCCTGGACTAAGGCTGGGAGGGGTGAAGGAGAAAAGCCATGGGATGCTCTGGTTCAAGGTAACAGAGTACCAGGTGTCCCCATCGGGCAACTGAGCTCACCCGAGCTCAGCAGCGGACTTGGTCCCTGGATATGCCTGCCCCTCTCTAATGGCTTTCGGGCAAGCTGAGCCCACCTCACTCCCTGAAGCCCTGGATGGGATGCGGGTGCCAGCTCCCCATGCTGAGTTGCAGCCCAGGCACAGCTCCCCAGCGCCCCATGTCCCACAGGGCAGGAGCTACCCTATGGCAGTGCCCTCCAGGCCCCCCGGCCACATCTCGCTCCCTGCTGGCAGCATCCCTGCAGGGTGGCTTGCACCAGGGCAGTGCCAAAACAGCTCCAGCACCACCTCAGCCCTCCCTGCCGGGCACCATGGGGCTCTGGGCGAGTGAAAGTCCCAACCAAAACTGGTCTCTGCCCACTGCTTCCACGCCTGCCCTGATTTCACTTCCCTTTCCAGCCATCATGCCCAGTGACTCGCTCCCTCACACACGTGCACATGTGCTGGGGAGCACCCTGCCCGCTGCGCTATGCCAGCAGGGATGGCTGTGCCAAGGCCGGAGGGCTGCGGGCTCCTTTGAGGAGCTGCAGGAGCCCGTCCGCCATTCCTGCACCTGTGACTCTGTTATTGCCCCTCTGTCTCAGTCAAAGCAAAACTCCCCGACTGAACAGTGGCACACCAGGCACTTCCCTCTCTCAGCATGGCCCTGAGCTCCAAAGCCACAGCGGCATGGCCAGCTCAGCAACCTCTGCCTCAACGCTTGTGCTGAACAGGTGCCCACCAGGGGAGGACATCTCTCTGAATCCCACCTCGCCCAGCTCCCCGCCCCTCACGCACTCCGGGTGAGGGGCAGGGCTGCGGTGCAGGTGCAGGAGCAGGAGGGACGTGTGTACTCCAGGAGCAGCTCTGGGGGGCAGAGAGCCGTGCCACGGTGCTGCGCTCTGCAGGAGAAAAGGACAGGAGAAAAGCCCAAGCTTGCTCCAGTCCACAACAGAGAGCCCCGAGGTTGAGAGGGGACCCAGAGCCCTCCCTGTCCCCAGCAGGCAGCTTGCCCAAGTGCAAGGCTAGGCCTAGGGAGCAGAAAACATCTTGCCTTGCGGGCTGGCAGGCTGAAGCTGTACGCGGAGGCAGAGGACCCCACAAAACAGCCACTGCTCTGTCAGGACACCTGCCCTAGAAACACCTCTGTGCTGCAAAGGTTTTGCTGGTGCTCTTGCTCCAGGGGGTTTTACACCTGCTGGTCTCCTTATCCCATCCCCCCTTTTTCCTCCATCATCCCCCTCTCACCCTCCCCTCTGTATTTCCCCCACTGTGCTTTCCCCACATCAGTGGTCTCTCAGTGACCCCCAGCCCCTGTTCCCGTGGGTCCCGCTGTAGCACTGTCACCCTGCCCCTCTCCCCCCTCTTAGGAAACAGGTCACAGCATCTGCTCTACCATGCTCACAGATTAACTCTGTGACCCCTCCAGTCAAATATACACACCAGGGAAAGCCCACACTGAGTACATATGTGTTGCTTTCGACGTGGAGGGTGAGATTTACAATCGAGCTCAGGAGTTGATGGCTCCTGTTTCGGTACCTGGAGTGAAACCCTGAAGCTGCAAATGCATGGTCAGGAGCCCAGGAATGTCCTCCTGCAAATAAAGTGCTCCCACATCCTGGTACGTGGAATGATATTTCGGCTGCATCAGTGCGATTGATCTTACCCTATTCCCCCCATTTTCTGAGCCCTCTTTATCCTCCTTTACAGCTTTTCCACACTCACTTTCCAGCCCGTCCACATCCTCCTCAGCCAAGAAAATGATGTTTGATTTCACACGTGATAACGCTTACTCACGGAGAAAATCACCGCTGACTTCCCCAGCAGCTCTCACACATGTGTCTGCCCACCAGCGCGGCCCAGGCTGCCCGGCTGGCTCCGGACACCAGCCATTCTCCTCTTCCTCTCCCCCATCTTTGCCTCCTGTCCCCTTCGTAATGGGTGCTGACCATTTTTGGAGCAACAAAAGTTAAAACTCGGTGAGTATTTTGAACTGTTTGCATCTAAGAGCTGAATACGCTTGATAATAGCACAAATGCATAATTAAAGAGCAGAAAAAATTACTCACTGGATAAGGAAATGTGCTTTTCTTATCTCCTCTGCAGAGAAACTAAAGCCCCAGGAGCCTGGGACTCTGTCTAGCTAAGTGCTTTTATTAAACAAATAAACCAGCACAGATATCAAACGAGCTATTTAAAAATTATATCTTAATCCTGGAGTCAGAGAGCTCAATTTCCAGTGCTGCTTGCTCCAAGCATGCACGGGGAGGGCTGGTGTCAGCCAAGGTCGGCTCCTGGGATCCTCGCAGGGGACAGGGCAGCTTCGGTGACCCCAGGAGCTGGGAGGGACAGTGGTGACATGAGTGCTCATGCACACAAGTGACTGGACTCGTGTGAGTGGTTCCTCTGGGGTCGGGTGGGTGAAGTGACTCACGCACGCGCTTGCAGAACCGCCCGTAGCAGAAAATATCCACCGAAAGTTCACCTTGTACTCATGTGCACCGGAAACCCAGAGGCTTGTCAATCAGAGAAGCCGCGAGGTGTTTATCAAGCAGACCCGGTTACCTTGGGACAAACACCTTGCAGGACGCACCCAACAACCTGTGAATGCCTTGGCACAGCCTGATGCTTGTCACATCCCGACGGTGCTGCTGGAAGTCTTCGGCTGGAGCCAGCTCCCAAAGCACGTTTGGCACCTCACTGCTGTGCCCCTTCCCAGTGCCCCTGTGCCAGCTGGTGGGAAGCGTCTCTTCTTGCAATATCCCGGTACAGCTCTGAGGAGCTGATTTTTTAGGACTCCAGCACAAACCTCCTTGTCTGGATCCACTGGGATGCCCTAGCACAGCCCAGCCTCCCCCTTGCTCTGCCTTCTCAATGCCAGCTGGGCTGAGAGGCAGAATCTGGGAAGATTTTAGGAATAAGGTGAGAAACCAAAAGCTTCAAGAGATTGACCGCAACCCTAAACCCCAGACTCCTCTGTAGGTGCTCTCCTTCTTACCAAGGGGTTTCGTGGCACTGCTCAGTCACCTGCACGGGGAGTTCAGCACAAGGCAGTGCCCCAGTGCCACCGGCTCTGCTGAACATCGTTCATCTCCCCACTTCTTATTTGTATTCCCTGGAGCTGTGCTCATCCATGAGGTTAAGGAAAAACACGCAGGTGTCCTCTGCTCCCTCTGCAAGCAGGCTTGGACCCCTTCAGGGGTGATATTGAGCACCCGCATTAGGCTTCCATGGTGGGTTGCCCTTAGAAGATCCCTCTGGGGTTGCAGAGGGAGGGTGGTGGGTCAGCACTGCCTGGGCTCAAGCTTCCTCTGCCCATTCCTGCTCCAGAGTGCCTGGGTAGGACACCGCAGCATGGAGAACGTGGGGAAACTTCCCCATCCTCAATCCTGCCCTGGGGCACCTGAGCCCTTGACCTCCCCTGCCAGGAGCAGGCGGTATGGGGGGAGTTTGGGGTGTTTGCAGACAGTGTGCTGGCTGCTCTTGTTGCTCTGCAGAGCGTGGTGGGACTCTCCCAGTGAGGCTTGGTCCCCAGATGCTGCCTGGGCCCCGCCATGTCAATAACGACACACTGTTACTGGAGCTCTTCTCCCTGGATGACCCCGCCAGCAAATCCCCCTGCCCGCTCTGCCTGCAGCTGGGATGCTGCCCCTATCCCCAGCCTAAGGATGGATGGAAGCTTGTGATGTCCCCTGTGGGTGAGCGGGGGGAGGCCAAGTGCACCCCCCAGCATCACCTGTGGCTGCTTATAGGGAGAGTTGCTGTGCCAGGTAGCACCTTCAGAACCAAAACAGAAACCGATGGCTGAGGGTGATGTGCTACCACACCAAACCTCCGAGCAGGTGGGTTCAGCCGGTTCAGGCAGACGTATGCTGGGGCAGAAACCCCCTGGCATGCCAGGCCGAGCACAGAAACCCCCCAGCACTGTGGGGAGTCCCAACACTGTGCTCTTGGGGCATGAATCTCCAGCAGACACGACTCCAGAACCAAAATCAAAGCCTGCTGAAGGAGAGGGCCTGTTTCCCTTTGACCACCCACCCTTCGCAGTGTGCTCCTGCAGCAAGGGGACAGGAAACCGCTTCAGTCAGCCTGCAAGTCAAAACTAAACTCAGCAGCCCCCATTGCATTCTACATAGTGCTTCGTTGTAATAACTGTTGGCAGGAGAGCTGCAGCTCCAGCTCATGTGCGGGAATGGTTTGGTGAATACCTACAAACAAGGAGGCAACCTGAGAAAGTACAAAGGTGCTTGCAAGTGATTCCAATACAGAAAAAATTACATTTACCTGAGGCACCCATTTGTTTCAATCTACTCTGCTGCCTGCTGTACAACCAACCCTGTCCCCGTACGCAAACTACGTCTCAGTGACCCCACAGCTGCAGCCCAGCCCCAGCACGGTGACTCTGCAGCCGCGCTCTTTGGCACCGGTGACAGGAGCCGTCCTAATGGATGTTCTCAAAACCATCAGCATGCCAGGATAACTTAAAGCACAGCTCAGATGGGGAATGGAACACACAAAAATCCCCACCTCAAACTCCAGTGGCACCTGCAGATTGCCACTGCCTGAGCAGAAGGAAGGGAGCAGGGGGCTGCATGGTTTCCAGTACTAACTACTGCTCCAGAGATGGGTTCCTGAGCTGACTTCTGTGGCTTCACTGTAGCCTCCCAGGACCTCGGGCCAGGGCACGGGTGGTAGGTGCAACACCACGCTCCCTCACCCCCCCCAGCCGGGAGCTCTGACTTTTCTGTTTGTCACTGCTGGATGATGCCCTGCAAGTGGCAGAACTGAGGGAGTACGGGTATTTTGAGTGAAGGCTGCTTGGCCCGTCAGATGCCAAACTCAATCTGGTTTCAGCCCCATGGTGTTGAGAGGGACTACAGTACTGCAGGAGGAACGAGTGCCATGCGTCCCAGTCTGGTGTGAGAAGCAAGGAAGCACGTTTCCATCGAGCCAAAGCAAGGCCCACAGCCACTGTGCTGTCAGCCTGCCCTCTTCTCCCTCTCCAACCAAAGCACCTCCGTGCTGACAGCATTTCATTAGTCTGCATCACCAGATTTGGCAGTACCTTCACACCATTCTCCAGCTTCCCACAGACCTTTGGATACTGAGCTGGTGTAAAAAGGCCAGAGTGATTTCATTTGCACAGGCTCGAGTGCAGAATGACACTATGAGTTTCCATGGCCGTGCTAAGGGTGTGATGAAGAAAAGAGCCAACAGGCAGATTTGGCCCCTGCTGCTGCTCTCCTGGCTGGCATATGGGCGCAATGCCTCAGCCATCCTGCCAGAGCCCAGAGGAGCAACAGGGGAGCGATGCATCGGGTGAGGAAGGGGATGATGAGGGGCTGATGTGGATGCAGGGCTGGGGAGGTGGAGAGGGACTGGCAGCAGCCCTGTGCCATACTCTTACACCCTCGTCCTCTACGGGACCTGTGGGCAAAGTCCAACGACTCGCTTTCAAAGGGATGGACCTTCCCACAGCTCACAGGGGCTCCTCCTGCAACAGCCCCCCTGGCTTCGGAGCCTTAGAGGCACTGGCTAGAAGAAGGATGAGTTGCCCCAGCATGGGCTGTCATGGGAAGGGAGATGCTGGGGGGGTCAATGGTACTGCTGAGGGAGGCAGACATAATCCCCCCTCCATGAGCTTTTCCCCATTTCCCAGCTCAGTGAGAGCACTCATGGGGGAGCTCCTGCCCTCCACCACAGCCCACCGAGGGGCTGCCCATCCATCCCCAGGGAACAGGGCCTGGCCAGCACAGCTCCCCGCTCACATTGGCCTTCCCCCTCCACGCACAGCACCGCACAGGGCTGGACCACCAGGGGATGCAGGCAGGGTTCTGCAGGACCATGTGGCAATACAGCATCTCCCATCACCCAGCCTAAAAACACACACAAGAGGCTGAGGGCAGATACAGCTTTATACCCCTAATAATCTTGTCTCAAAGCTAGATAACTAGGACTGTAAATCCCTGGTGATAATCACAGACACCATGCCTGCAAGCCTCTCCCTTGGACCATTCATTTGGTTTGATGATGCTTTAAAGAGACATCTAATGAGGATAATCTGATTCAAATCCCCTCTGTTTTTGGGCAGCAGAGCAATTCAGTCCCCTTCAAACTCCTTCTTCCTCCACGACTGTCTTTATTTCCCCTTCTCACATGAATCACTCTGGGGTTTCCTTTACTTTTTGCATTACTATTTCGTTTCTTTGATATGACCACTGCAATCAAGGTTTTCTCCCTTTAGAATCTAATTAGTGTGAAATCAGACTTGCTTTTTACTCACAGCCTTGTGGTAGTAGGACACTGGTCTATGCTTTAGCTCTCACTTTGGGTGCAGGGAACATTGCAGCCTGCTTAAAAAAATTTCCTCTTTACCTGATTCAATCAGAACCACTTACAGGAGATCCACACACATTTCAAGCTTGGCAAGAAGAGTCAAGCTTTGGGAAGGGGGGGAAGGTCTCAATCACACTCAGCTTTCAGCACAGAGCAGATGGTGAACATACCGACTCTATAATTTATAGGACACCATCACTACGTATTAGTCCCATGCAGTGGCTGAGCTCAGCCAAACCACGGCTCATGCACAGGCAGAGGGAACTCGGGCAGGTGATGCTCCATGTGCAACCTGGGCAAGAAGGAAGAGCCAGGCTCTGGAGAAAGCACACGCTTCACGTTTCATCTCCTTCATAACACAGAGGATGTAGTGCAGCAGCCCTGACCCTGGAGGGGTTTTGTTTTCCCCACAGGCTGGGCAAACACTTCCCAGCCCACAAACTTGTGCTTGAACTAGGTCAGTATTATGCAACATCTGTGTGCAAGCAGCTCCCTTTCCTTTCTTTCCCATTCCCTTCCCCAGAAGCAGCTCACCCAGCAGCACAATGGATGCCAGGGCAGGTGTTGGGGTTTGTTCGCACTTCTCCAGGGCCACCACGCTGGCACAGATTGCTGGGGGTCACAAAGCCCAAGAAGGATGTGCACCACCACCACAGCTCTATTTCCATAGTGCCTAAGCCTCCCTGCCCCTGCCTTTCACCTGGACATACACACTTGCTGCTCGGCACAGCCACATGGGGATACCAGGGAGGTGTGAGGGACCTGTAGGTGACATCAGGAGGGAAAATTGGTCAGGATGGCCAAGTCAGGTTATAATGAAGGAGTAACAGGACAGAAAAGATCAAAAGGGGACATTGGGTAGTAAAACCACTCCCTGCAGAGCAAGGTGACGGCAGCTCCAGCCCCATCTCTAAGGCAGCAGAGTTTTCAGCCCTCTGCATGGCTAAAATGGAGTCCTGGAGACACATGCACGAGATTGAGCATTTACAGGTGCCCTGCGTGTGGACACAGAGCGACACCAACACCGCACTATCCCAGGGCTTCCCCAGCTCCAATGACTTTGATCCTCTGCTGCTCGGCATAACAGCACGAGGCACTGAGTCACCCCTCAGTCCCACAGGGAAATGAGGATTAATTAGTTGATGCTGGCACATTGCTTTGAAGAGAGATGTTCCACTGCAGCACGAGCCACAGGTTCTTACATACCAAGCTGAGTCAAACGCAGCCCTGGCTTCACATCTGTCATCTCTGGAAGAGCAAGAAAAGGAAACATAACAGTGGAGTGGGGGGGGGGAAAAAAAAAAAGAACATTCACACTGGGGCGATGCCAACGCTGCTGTCAAACCTAGGAAAGCAGCCAGCACGGAGGTTCAGGAGAGATTTGAGCTGACCAGACCAACAGCAACAGTGCCTCAAGGGCTGCCCACCCTCAGCAAACACCCAAGGCGCTACACCAACGTGAGTGCTGCAGTGACACAGCCGGCGGTGTGGGAGCAAGGCAGGTCTGGCCGCAGCATGGCACTGTCACCCTGTCACCGCAGAAGGGGCACACGGTGGGCCTGGAGAGCTTCCATGGAAAGACAAGAAAAGAAAACACTCCATCCTGCCAGAAAACAGTGGAAGCCTCTGTAGCGTGTTTAGCACTAGCTGGGCTTTTTAGGCCTTTCCAAGTGCTCACCATTGTGCCTCTGCCTCACTCCTGCTCGTGGGCCACTCCAGAAGATGATGCTTCAGCTGGTCCTGGCACAGCTTGTTGCAGTGCTGAGAAGGTGGCAGGATCCAAATGACATTGGAATAGGTTGCCCAGGGAAGTGGTTGAGTCACCATCCCTGGAGGTGCTGAAGAGACACATCAATGAGCTTTTTTGGGACATGGTTTAAAGGTGGACTTAATAATGCCAGGTTAATGGTTGGACTCAATCTTAAAGGTCCTTTCCAACCAAAACGATTCTCTGATTCTGTGACAGAGCAGCTGGGGCCAGGTTTCACAAGGGGAGGTGGCTTCTCTCTTTGTTTTTGTCCTCACCCCACCTCGGTGCTCTCTCCCCTGACGTGTAGAGCCCCCAGGGCTCTTGCACCCAGCCTGCAGCTGCACCTGGGCCGGCGGTGGGGTCACAGCCTGTGCGTATGTAAAACACGGCTCTCGTCACACACCGCTGCCTTCCCTCCGCAAAGGAGGCGGCAGGGCGCGGGGGCGGGCACGGCCCCTTTCCTTGCTCCTCACAGAACACCCCGGCACCACGACAGCCCGAGGGGGACGAGGGATGTCAGCAGATGTCAGCTCCGGCAGAAGGAGCCCGTGGCAAGGGAAACGTGGCCCAGCATGGGCCGGGAGCCCGCGCCGCTCAGCCGCCAAGGAGTCGGAGCAAGTCACATCACTCTGAGTCCCCTGCGCCCAACCTCTCGCACACACCGGGTTCTTCACAGCCAAGACGGCCCCTCCTGCACAGAGCCCACCCGAGGGGATGCCGTCCTGCCTAGCATCGTGTTAATATTTAACAGTGAGGAAGAGATCCAGAGACTTTGATTTCTCCCACTAGCCAATTCAAGGATAATTGCACTGTGCAGGGAATTTCAGCCTTTCAGAGGGTGGTTTTGCTCCAGTTTGCAACAAAACCCAACCATGCCACAACGCCCCACGAGAAGGATCACAGCCCAGTTTCAGGCAGCCTTCCTGCAGCAGAGGCAGGCGGGTAAGCGGCACAAAACACGGCCAATCTCAGGAGACGCCCAGCAGGCAGGTCCCACCAAACCCTCCTCCCCAGAACTCAGGTAAAAATCAAACGCTGATTATTAGGAAAAAAAAAAAATTTGGTTTATTCTGAATGTTTCTATCTAATTCCAGATTTGCGACCTCAACGCAATGTCAATTTGTCCTTATCGCACCCCTCCAACGAGGCAGCTCCTGCTGCAGAGGCAGAGCGAGTGAAGCACAGTGAATTTTAACACACGTGCCCAGGGTCATGCAAGAAATCAGCCACAGAGGCGAAACAAGCCCAGCGTTTCTGGCTCTCAGCTCTGGGCTGTGCCAGCGATTGCTTTCTCTTGCATATAAATCACTTTTCCCCACCAGTGAAGGACAGCTGGTCACTGAATGGAAAGTGGCAGTTGTTCAGCAGCCCACAGCAACACTGCACACCAGCTTAGGGTGGGAAGTGGAGAACACTCAACGCACAGGAGACTGCCAGGGGATCTGGGCCAGCTGAAAGGAGACAGAGCAGCTGGAATCTAGCCAGCCCAGTGCTCCTGCAAAATCAAGACAAGTTAAAAACCCCACAGATGAAAGCATCTCCCTTGCTTGTGCCAGCAGAGCAGGTACCTCTGCCGTGGCTCTGCAGGTCAGCTGCAGGCACAGAGCAGAGACAACCCTTCCCACATACTGCTGCTGTGAACAGTGGTCATGCTGAGAGGTACCAAGCAGCTTCTCCAGCGCAACCCCAGCTGCTGGGCGCCACCACCCACCTGACCCAGCCAGCCTCTCTGAACTACAGGTCTTGGCAAGCAGAGACGTCCAATTTTAACCAGTCCCCAAAGCAAATATTAAAGGTGGCCTTGAATCTAAACCTCTACCACCAGTTTCAAGGTTTGAAGGGACAAATAAATCTCAAGGGCTGGACTTACCTCTAACCTTTGCTCCAGGACAGAGAGATCTTTTATAATACTATAGGCACCGTATCAGTACAGAGACTTCCTCTCCTGTTATACAGACTGAGTGTATCACATCTTATCATGCTTAAAAGTTGGTCCAGTTTAACTGCTGGTGTGGCAAAGCCAGCAAAAAACCAACTTCCCTTGGAAAACCTGTGCTAGCAGAGAGCTATAATCCCAACAGGTAATGCTAAAAAAGCTGATTTGTGCCAAAACCCATTACAGAGCACGCCCGTGAGCAGCTTGGCTGACAGGCTGAGGATACAAAGTCTTCAAGTGGCTGAAGTGAAGGTAAAACCCTGTGGTTCAAACTGCAGTAGCAGAAAAGACCCTATGACAGCCTCATTCAATTCCACCCCCACCACAAAAAGCACTGCGTGACTGAAGCTTACACCAGTGCAATGGGTAGGTCTTCTATGCTAATTAAACCACTTTCACACTAATTTTGCTGACATAGCTGACAAACAAAAACACGTCCACAAATTGAAATAGTCAAGCCAGTAATGCTTAGGGGTACTTTTGCCACAGAAAGGGGGATTTCTCTTTGTGAATCTCCACGGGGTAGGGAACTGAGGCAACAGAGAGAAGAAGAGAAAGCAAGTAACTCCAAAATATTTCTGTTAGTTTAGATTTCAGCCAGCTTTGGCAAGCTCTTCCACAACGTTTAAACACAACAGAACCTGAGTCACTAGCCTTAATTCAGCTTCAGGCCTTCCATGCCTCTGATCCCAATCCAAGTACTGCTTTCACAAGACCTTTATCAAACATTAGCCCTGGCTACCCTGTCCAGATGAAAGATAATCCTTAGCTGCCTTGTCTTCTGTGGTAGGGCCAGCATTATGCCCTGTCTAAACTAATAGCTGACAGTTCCTAGAGGTATTTACATAGTTGAAGCTGTAGCTTTAGATGTGTCCCAACTACTTTCGTTTGTAAAACATGATGGACCTGAGACACAGTGTCATATTCTTAGATACACTCCACTTCCCCTGCCAGTTCTAGTAAAGACTTTTTCCAAAGAATAAGAAAAATATTTGCCCCAAGGTGAAGCGAGATGCTGCTCTTAAGGAACTAGACCTTATTTTGTATCAGCTGAGAATTGGCCACCTGTAGGAAGTACAAACAGCATCTTTCTTCTTTGAAAGTAATAGACGGAAAGAAATACCACATCTGAAACACAGTAGTGGAAAAAAAACCTGTATTTGAAGGTGCAGGAATGCACAGCAGCACGCGTGCCTTGCTACAGAGCATTCTGGGTGAACCAAAGAAAGTTTCATTTTCACCAGTTAAGAAAGCACAGCAAAATTACTCTTGAGGCCAAAGGGATTTCACCCGAGTCACTAGAGTTATTAGAGGCAAATGGAGAGCGACCTAGGAGACGGAAGCCTCCTTGCCTCACAGCAGTTGCGGAGGACACGAAAGACTGGCTCATCTCATGCCGCAGCCCTTCCTTCCCTCCCCCAGACTGCACCTGCAAATCAAGAGCAAATCGAAAGCAGTCTATACTAAACCATGGTCTCATTTATTGAGGGACCCAAAGCGAGAGCGAGGCTAAGACAGCATAACCAACAAAGAAACTTATTTCTCAGCATGATTGCCCCTCGCTGGTAGCAGCATCCTGGCTGGTACCTTCATGATCACAAAGCCAGTTGAAAGTAGGGCATGCCCATTAAGCTTCCAATCCTTCTTACACAGCCACGAGAGTCTGCACGTCTTTCTCCTTTGGGTTTTAGCCAGAGTCCAGCCCTTTTGGGCACCATAACACAGCTGAATAGTTTAGCTCCTTTTGTTCCAGCTGACAAACAACCTAGCCCTCCCCTGCCAGCAACAATACAACTGGAGCTGGGATTTGTGCGTCCCCTGAGCAAGGATACAGGCTTTGTGCCTTGCTGAGCTGTCTTTGCAAGGACTGCCAACACTCACAGCTGATTAAGCCTGCAGTGCTTTCTGCTTTTTCCTGCTCACAGACAGATGTCAGAAACAAGCTAAGCGAAACAGCACACGCAGCTAGAGCTCTGCACACGGGAACATTCAAGCAGACTATTAGGGATTAAATAAATTAAACCAGAGGGGAGCTTAACACATTCTCTCTCTCTAGGCTTCATTTCTACCTGGCATGCAATTCTGGGTAAAAAACATCCCAGTGTTTCAGGAAACATTGTATTCTGGAAGGTGGCTCAACTCAGTACACAGGAAGGATTGTATTTGGAAAGCTTTTGCCACCACCACGTGGCTGGAACCGTGGCTGCAGCCCACCAACTAACTGGGAGTTCAAACAGCCATCGAGGACCAGCCTTACTACCAGGAAAAACTGGTCCAAGTGTTTGTAGGTTTCAGAGCCCGTATCACATACCTAAACACAGAGCATACAACTAAATATTCAATATTATACATTTTATTAAGTTAGAACTCCAAACAACACTAGTGATTTGCAGTGAGAATAAAGCATGAATTACTTCTGGTAAGAACCTGTTAAACAGTTATATAAACCATACACCCAACTTGCAAAAGACAACGTGATTTCTGTATGTTGCTGTAGTCAGCTGTGGTATTTCATCTCTGGTCAGCACTGGCAGCTGGGTTGCCAGGGCTATCCTGAGCTTGATAAAAGGAGACTTTTTCTTTGAAGATCTAAATGAAAGCTAAAGTGCTATCTTCTTTAGTCCCTTCCTCCCCAGTGAGGTACCAGGCATGGAAATACCAAGCCCTTCACTGGGCAGATGCTCACACAGCTGGATCAGGAACTGCCAGTTGCAGTCTATGCAGAAGCCGCACAACAGCCTTCCTTCCCCATTAGTCTCTTGGTGGGGAGACAAAACCTGGCAGCGAGGTTTCACACTATTAGTCTGAGGTGTTATATTTCATCCAAAAGGAAGCCAGAGCCTCCTGCCTCTTCTCTAATACTTCAGGGACACTGAAACTAAGATACTCGACCATGACATGCAGCATTTGGAATAGCGGTTTGTTCTTCTGATACTCTCTCAGTAAAACATGTAGCTCCTTGCCACTGGCAAAGTGGCCGAAATTCAAACTTGATCATGAAATAGGATTCAGACGTAATAATGGACAGGAATCCTCAATTCAAACTGCCCTCCCCCCAGCACCTATTCCTTATCCTCTGAACTAGAATCAAGCTTTTCTTAAGAGATTAGCAACTATAAACAGCTCTGGATGAATGGTCATAACAAGTCAAGCAAAAAACCTTCCCAATGTGATTCCAACTGTAGCAGCTTGAATGCCTGAAGTGAAAAAACTGATGAATCTGGCTGAATTATCACGATGAGAAGGCAGTCATCAGCGTGCTGAAGTACAAGGCAGAAACTCCTGGTACGTAACCAGCACAGATCTGTAACATTCGGAGAAGTCGCTGAGCAGTGGCAACCCGTGTCCCTTCCAACTGGAAAGAAAAATGGAGAAATTATTTAATCAGTGGAAAAAAAAGAAGTGCAGTGCATAGCTGAGATAAAAGAAAGAACTGGAACCACTTAATAGTATGGTTCAGAGCTGCAAGCTACAGAAAATCCCAAAGAGGCCCATTTATTCCCCTAATGTTAGGGAAGGTACAGCGTTGTCAGCTGAAAACCCTGAAGGGGTTGCCAAAGGTACAGGTATTACCCACTGGTAGGGAAGCAGCCTCTAAGCTTGGAATGATGAGTACACAGAAAAGTGAAGTGTTCTACCGCCAAATGCCAAACTCTCCCTCCAGCTTTCCAGACCAAGCAGATAATCGGAAAGAGTGGCGTATCAGATGGCAAAACAGTCTGTGAAGCAACAAAGACTGGCTAACAGGAAGCACTACGTGGGCAAAAAAGCCACATGGTATATAACAGCTCAGGGACTCCCAGGAAGAGAAAATCCCCCAAGGAACAAGTGCACCAAGGCACTGTGTTTCACAGAAGTCTTTGTTAATTTAGACTTGGCTTCCTGAGGCTCTGAAGCAGCACAGAAAGGAGGGGGTAAACCAGAAGACTCATTTCAAGGACAGTCAGGCTCCTATACATCTACTGTTCTTGTAGAAAGAGTCTGGTCTATGACACTTACCCAAAACAGTAGTGCAAGTACATCTATTTGTTGCTAATTTAATGATGTTCCTAAGAATCAGAGAACAGTGTAATTCACAAATCCCTTCAGACATCAAATAAGCACCTTACCTCCAGCTCACAGAACAGCACGGGACTGCAGTAGTTTTCTCCCAGTTTCCAGACAGCATTCATGTCTACACTGCAGCAATTCACCCTGCCAACTACAGAAAAAGTTTTCCCAAATTACAAGCCCCATAATCAACATTCAGTGAAGAAAAATAATAGGAAATTTCACATCCGCAAAACGATCCAGAGCTAATTGAGAGCACCATAGAAGGTAAGGCTACAATGAGCACTACAAACAGTGGTACAAGATTCACAACAGAATTAGCACAGAAGTTGTTCATAATACTGACAGCAGGAATAGTATCGCCACATTACTGAGTACTGTAACATCATCATTTTGTATAAGGGATCAGTATGCTATCAGCAGGGGCAGAATCTTCTACTCATTAATCAAAAGCCCTCCTGGCTTATGTGGTATAACACCACTAAATGATGTCTCCAAGGACTTCACTCCATTAGAACAGCCATAGCACAATGCCAAGACTCTTTCGCAGCCCAGAATTAGGCCTCCTGACCACGAAATTCCAGGAACACAGCACCTCTGTTCCAACACTGAACAGTATAGGCTGGCCCCTCCAGTCCCTCAGAGCTGAAGTAGGGAAGATAGGCAGGAAAACATCCTCTCTGTTTCTGGGGGGAGATGGGGAGCAGATTAAAGACACAACAGAGCCAGACAGCTCACAGCAAGGATACCAGTCTTATATTAAAACTATACTTAATAGTTTAGTAGCTCATCCACTTAGATTCATTTTATTACCACAGTATCATACACTCCTCACTGCTCATTAAGATTATCATTAAGAGAGACCTGCAAGAGCAGAGAGAACAGACTTCTGCAGTGCCACAGGAACAAAAACAATCCATAACACAAACCATCCTCAGGGATCAGGGACAGAGAAGAGAGGTCTGGCTAGCAAAAAGGAGAAAGCAAGTGAGCATGAGAGAACCATGTTTAATCTAAGAAAACAATAAAAAAAGGCAGATGAGGTCAGATATAATTTTAAAAAAGCTTCTGACAAAGCCGCCGGTTTCCTTTGTTTTGTTTAAAGTCACTGCCCTGTTTTAAGGAAAGCAACAGTGAGTTGTGCTGCTTAGAGAGGAGGAGGAGGGCAGTTGCCATACGTACCCCCAGTGACAAGAAAGCACACTTTCCCCAGGAAGAATCTGGCATCCACATGAGCTAGCGAATCTTCGACATTCTTCAAGCTGCCGGAAAAGCACAGACAATCCAGTTGGGCAGGAAGGTAAAACCAATGCAGCATAAGGACAAACGGAATAACTTTCAGAAGCACAATTAGAAAACCAATGATGTTAACATCTGCTGATCTGTGAGCCGGCACAATTATGGTCTATGCTAAAAGCATGGCATCAGAGACCTCTGTAATACCCACGGCTGTTTAATAATCCATAGCATATCCTTTCTACCCAAGACTCAACAGTCAGACTTAGTTTGAACAGTGTCCTCCATGATTTGCAGACACTAAGCATCCCAACTCATTAACATCCAACAAGACTTCAGCGCTACTTTGGCTCTTTCGGAAGAGCTAGCCCACACATTTCTGCAGCACCATCTGTGCTGTAAGTATGCAGCTGGGACTGTCATTTTTAGTAAATGAGAGACCAGGATCATCAGTCACAAGTTAAGTAATAAAATGCTGACTTCTGTGCCTTAGCAAGCCTTACGGTGTGGGGACACGTATCTTTTCTACAAAGATGAGCACAAGATGCGAGAAAATGGATCGATCCCTGTAGGCCTTTCTTTTCTGCCTGGAGACGTCTGTAGTGCTGATCCCACTTGACCAGCAGTATCAGTGAACTGGGGACACAGATGCAGCAACTGGCTCGTTATTAGGTAGCACTGCCCAGCACACATCAGCCATCTGCATGTTAACCAAACTTCACAGCACCACCATCATTTCCATCTCGTTTTACAGACAACGTCTTTCCAAAGCTCAATTCGTATCACCCCATACCCAGATCCAGGAATAAATTCTGCCTTCTCTGCTACGGTGACTTAGTGCACAACAGGCATGTTATCAGACAGTGTGGTTCAGTCCTAATCCATTGCTGGAGGCCAGAAAACCACTGCATATATTACTGAGCTGTTCCACCACAGCAAGTCTTAGGTTTGAAATCCGCTATTCAGCGATTCTGACACAGTAAAAATGTAGATTTAGCCATCAATCCAAGAAAGAATATCAGCTTCCCCTCTCATATTTTTGTGCTTCTTTTACCTGTATTTGCTCTTGATGTCAATCATAAACACAATCATATCTATCCTGGGCCGAAGGTGATCTCTCTCAGAAGGTAAGGGGAGGGATGTAGCAATGTGACTGAAAGAGAATAAATTTGCCAGTTTAACCAAACAGCTTGGCAAGGCAGTATCCACTTAAGCATAACCACATAACCATTGCAGTTCACCATGTAGCAAGTTACCAGGAAGCCTGCTAATTACTAAATATGTGGGCACTGAAGAGACACTGTGATTCTTTAAGTGGTATTTTCATATCTTAAGCCTACTCATAGTTGCTGACAGCCACAATGATACTTGCTAGACAAGGCTGTTTATAATGGGAAGCTTATTACAGCGTAACAAGACTCACAGAAACATTTTCTCCACAGAGATCAGTATGGCACTCATTTTTTTTTAATTGTTATGAGTCCTATCTAACAAAGTGAAGCCCAGTGCTTTACTGGTATATTTTACTGCCAAGTTTCAGTTAAAATGCATCTGTGCTTCCCCGTCAGATTCCAGAGATGCTGCTCATATGCTCACACAGGACACACTACCATCTCAGGTGTCCATGGTACAGGAAGTTGTGTTGTATTTGAAAAACCTTAAACTATAAATTCATCACTAGCATAGCTTTATAGATGAAGTTACAACTCATAAAGAGCTTACAGCTTCTGCTATACCATTACCCCCCTTTTTATCTCTTTCACTGTGTCAGGATTTACTAAGTTAGTTCAGGTGCCCTTTTACACGCCACCACCATTGCTGACAGAGCTGCTGGAAGAATTACAGGGTGGGGACTTTTCATTAGTGTCTCTTCCAAGAAAAAAGGGAAAAGAAAAAAAAAAAAAGCTTCAGTAGTGCATATCTCGGCCTTCCACAGCGAAGATTTTCAGCACCATGTTTTTCAGTCTCACAACATCCACTTTCACAATCTATTACTCTCTGGAAGCCAAGACAGAAACACAGATTTTGGTCTCCTTTGGGAATATTGCTTCTAGCAATTAAATCTTAAGGACTTACTAGTTTTCCCAGCAGCTACAGACAACAGTACACATTTCCTTCTATCAATCATATGCAGTTTGTAGTTTTGTCTGCCAGACTCCAAATAAAGGTGTTTTGTTTCATATTTTTAAGAAAGGTATGCTTTGACAAAAACATTCTGAAACTAATAAATTATATGAGCCAAGTATGCTCGAAAGACACATTGCAACACAAACAATCTTACAAATTTAAGGTAAAATTTAGGGAGAAGCTATGGTGAAAGTATGAGATCTCATTGTTGGGGAAGTGGGATGGAAGCTCCATGATTTGGAATTCTACTATATTTAAACCACCATCACTCAGTGATGTCAGCAGCCTCCAGATTGCGCTACAGAAGACTTTTTTTTTTCACCCCAGTGGGAAGAGGCACGAAAACCCCAGGCCTGCAATTCTGCCAACAGCTGTACTTGGCACATAGACCTGCCAGACAAGACACTATATTACTTTGTAACGTGTATAAACCTAAAGCAACACAGTGGAGAAAAAAAAACTGCCACAGACTTCTGCTTCCCTGATGATACTAGCACAGAGACTTCTTTTGCTCTGTAGTAGGGGCATAAGTTCCCATGCCTTTGAGTAGTTACCCAGCTGTAGTACCAGTAGCCATCTAGTTATGGCACCCCATAGCATAGCAGAGGCTGCAGGATTTGCATAGAAAATTGAGTAATTAATTTACTACTAGTTAGCACAAGCATCCAACATGCCATGATCAGAACAGTACAGTCGTTCTAATTAGCTAGTAGAACATTAGCTTGGGTTTGCCTTTACTGCATAGCCTTGGATTACAGCAGCGAAATAACATAAACACCTTCTGAATAGCTGACTAAACTCATTTAGTCTTGCCAAGAGAGCTGTCAAGGACATTATATCATAAAAAGTTAGTTAATCAAGCTTTTAAGACAGGGCTTGTCATGCAGCTAAAGTTAAAATTCCAAATGCATTTTAATAGCTTGAGGAGCAAAAGTATGTGCTTGCATACGAACCAGAAAACAGCTATGAAGAGTACCAAAAGTAATGGACATCTTTCAGGAGAACTTATTTGGTTTCAAGTAGTTGCAAGCATCATACGTATCCCAGAATGTTTAATTCCTGTATATGCCTATCTCCCAGAAGAAAAACAAACAAAGCATCTCTGTTCCTCTCAAACTTTTGCAATTCATTAATTAAACATCTATTTAACATGCAAATTCAAACGGTATGCGGATAGTGAACATGATGAATACGTGAGAATTATTTCCACTCGGTTTTTAACAATGCCCAAACTGCTTGCCCTGAAGACAGGGCGGTTTGCCTTTTGCAGATGCCAGCCGCAGCTGTGCAGTAGAGCACTCTAGTGTTCATACGAAAGTTCTCTGCAATGAACGCCCTGCAGTTCCAACTACCACCACTTAGGTAGAGGCTGCATTTATAAGCGACTTCGGCGCATGCATTTTTGAAGCAGAAACTTTTCGTGTCTCCGCAGTACAGCCGCTACTTTGTCTCCATCTCCTGACCAAAGCGGCACAGGGTTCCTGTACGAACCCGCCACAGGCCTAGGGTCGGGGCCGCAGGCTGCGCATCCCCCTCCCCACCACTCACACATTGACCGTGAAGTCCGTCTTCTCTTGGAGGATGGTCTCCGCCAACTTCTGCTGGACGTCTCCCTCCGAACCGACCAGCTGCGCGGACAGGAGGGAAAAGCACGGTCAGCGACCGCCCGGAGGCAGCACCCGACCGGGGGCAGCCCCGGGACGCGCTCCCGCCACCGCGCCAGGTCCCGCGTCAACAGGCGCCAGGGGGCGGGGCCAGCCACGGGATCCCTTTGCATACGGCAGCCAGGTGACCTGTCCTCGCGGGGGACGGTGCCAGTACGGCCGTTGCCCCTGAGGCGCGGCCGTTACCCCCGAGGTGCGGCCCACGGCTGCAGAGGCTCCGGGAGAGGTGGGCGCCGATGGCAAAGCCGGGCCCCTGAAGGGAAAACGGGTGGCGGGGACGGGTTGCGGCCTCCCCGGTGCCGGACCTACCAATAAGGTGGCACAGTTGAGCTCCGGGAGCTTGTCGAAGGGCGCCAACACCGCCATGTCCGCGCCAGGCAGCGCCGCGGTGCAAACGGGCGCCGCGATTCAAACTGGCGCCGCGCCCCGCGTAGCGCGTCGGGGGCGGGGTCTGAGGAGAGGGGCGGGGCTTCTAGCGCGTGCGCATTGAGCCCGCACGGAGCGAACAGGCGGGCGGGAGGGGGCGCTGCGGGGGTTGTGGCCACGCGCGGGGTGTCCCGGCCGCTGCGGGGCCCTCGGGTGGGTGACACGGGGCCCTCGGGTGGGTGACACGGGGCCCGGGTAACCGCCAAGCGTTCAGGTACCGCACGGC
The DNA here is from genome assembly GCA_013399365.1 of Pampusana beccarii. Taxonomy (NCBI): domain Eukaryota; kingdom Metazoa; phylum Chordata; class Aves; order Columbiformes; family Columbidae; genus Pampusana; species Pampusana beccarii. The sequence continues at coordinate 1,082,805 of VWYH01009016.1, forward strand.
TTGGCTGGTCACTAACAACCACGTACTGGCCGTTAATCCGGGGACCAGTGGTACCAGGGCCACTCACCAGTGACACCAGGTGATGCTCATGTGTTTCAAAGGCATGGGAGAGGGGTAGGACGCTGGGGTCACCTTGGGTTGCCTTGGCTGGCCGGGGGTATCATAGACAGCCCGAAGCTTCTGAGAAGCAAAGTCCCTGCGTCCAGGGCTGGGCTGTCCCCCGGCCCTGGCAATGAGCTGGTGTCTGCTGGTTTGCTCCAGCCTGAAAAAATACACAGGCTCTAGTAAAATTCCACTACTCCTTACATTTCGGTGTATTGTGTCCAGTTCTGAGCCCCTCAGTTAAAGAAGGACAGGGAACTGCTGAACAGAGTCCAGCGCAGAGCCATGAAGATGATTGAGGGAGCAGAGCACCTCCTGTACGAGGAAAGGCTGAGGGAGCTGGGTCTCTTTAGCTTGGAGGAGACTGAGGGGTGATCTCATTAATGTTTATAAATATGTAAAAGGCGAATGTCACGAGGATGGAGCCAGGCTCTTCTTGGTGACAACCAACTATAGGACAAGGGGCAATGGGTACAAACTGGAACA